>PVLA01013067.1:0-39467 GCA_004027455.1 Hydrochoerus hydrochaeris | reverse complement strand
TGCCATGAATATATTGTATACGATGGTACCACAGGTATGTTTCAATAAAACTTTGAAACCATGAACTGACATAACAAGAAATTTATCAAAGTAGACAAATGGACAAGTGGACAGGTGGACAGCAGCAGTTTTGTAATAGATTTGGAAATTTAGTTGAGAATTATAGTTTGAAGGTTACGTCTTGACACATGTGGAAACAATCACAGTTCGTGGATTCAAGGCATTTTTGAGTTCTCTTTCAGTTATTTAATGCCATGGCTCAGCACGGTGCTGTTTCTATCACTTTCCATCTTGATGCTTTTCACAGGCTGCTGAGGCCAAGGCTGCCCGCTGAGAGCTCTGCTCATAGAGTTTATCAGGAGACCAAGCGCTGAGTGGCTCAGACAGCTGAAGCAAGGCAGGATGGAGTCACAGCGCCAATTCCTCCTCTTCCTGTTCTCTGAGTCTCAGATGTGAGGTTTAGAAAAGTAATTATTTAAAAGTGAACAATGATATTATGATGTTGAAGGAAAATATTGTTTACACCTGCTTGATTTTTGATCAACTCAATATCTCCAATTTTAATACATTAAAAATTTGACATGAATTCCTAATTACAGGCGCCAGTGGAGACACCGTGAAGGCACAGTCTCCAGGATTCCTGGCTGCGTGTGCAAGAGAGAGGCCACCATCAGCTCCAAACCACGGGCCTTTATTAGGCTCCAACCAGAAGAACTACTCATCCTGTAGCAGAGGAAACAAGGATAGGGTCTTACACTGCTCACTTCCTTGGCACCCACCCGGGCCTCTTACCGGCTTTTTATTCAGAGAAAACACCTTCCATACTGTCCAGTGGGACTTTCCATGCTTGCCAGGTCAAATGAGAATCATCACAAAATTATTTAGATAATGTTCTTGCCACAAAGGTAGATCACTTCAGAAAAGAAGTATGATCACATCCCTCTTCTGTAAGAATTTCTAATTTTTATAAAAATTGAAGTATCACATGGGTGTATAAGCCAGGGAGCATCTGTACCCTGCTGATTTGCATATCAGTTTTTCAGAAACCACAACATGTTCACACTTCTTTTTAAAGGATGAACAGAAGAGATCTGTTTAGCCTGAGGCAGAGCTCACAAAACACAATGGATTTTCAGGCTCAAATTCTCACCTTCTTACTGCTCAGTGTGACTGGTAAGAAACTCAAAACTGACACTCTTTTTACTATAGAAATTGAGATTAAGGCAGTTTTGTGGTTACTGTTCCTGTAAACTGTGTGATATGACATTCTTGTGTCTCTACCTGTAACAACTTTTATCATCTCTTTTCATGTCTCCTCCATCACCATAGTGTCCAGTGGACCGATTGTGCTCACCCAGTCTCCAGCATCCCTGGCTGCCTCCCCAGGGGAGAAGGTCACCATCACCTGCACAGCCAGCTCCAGTGTAAGCACTGACAACTTCCACTGGTATCAACAAAAGCCAGGAGCCGCTCCAAAGCTCCTGATTTATAGCACATCAAACCTGGTCTCAGGAGTCCCAGCTCGATTCAGCGGAAGTGGGTCAGGGACTTCTTTCTCTCTCACAATCAGCAACGTGGAGGCTGAAGATGTTATAACCTATTACTGTCAGCAGAAGAGCAATAATCCACACACAGTGATACAGACCATAACAAAAACCCCATCAGCTCTTCAGGGCCCAGCTGCTTCTTCCTCTGAGTCTATGACATGATTAGAGGCTTCACATGAGCCAGAAAGTCCCGATTCTTTTCCATTAGAGCCAAGGACATTTGGCTTCCTCGATGAGAAAGGGAGTTGTAGAGATGGGAAAGATGGGATGAGGTGAACGAGGGGCCCCATTCTGCACCCGCCTGTCCCGAGCAGCCCTGGAGGGCTGCGGTGCAGATCTCCCGAGTGGGACACTGACTCTCAGGTTCAAATACTGCACTGTGGGACAAATGCTCAGGGGCTTGGGGAAACCCCGCTGCCAGGACTCTTCCCTATTTCATGAGGAGCAGTGATAGCGAACTAACAGGCCTTCCCAGAGCTGAGTAAATCTTCAGAGACAGTGACCGTGTCCCCAAGGTGAAGAACTGCAGAGTTTACACCATCATCAGTCCTTCCTTTTGGGAAGGTCGAAATTATTTTTATCACACTTTTTGTTGTATCACTGTAGAATGGGATGGGTATAACAAATATGAAAAGGTGTAAAGGATCCAAATTATGGCAAAGTTCTCTCATTTGTGGTCCCTTCTTGTAGTTTCTTGCCCTTCTTTTTAGGGGCTGAACCCAGAATAAATATGTGGAAAGTAAGACACCTTCATCCTCAGTGGCAGTAACTCTGGCTCTCTGAGCCGTCCAGAAACATCAGGAACAGAGGTGGAAACTCATTAGCTCAATGACGAAGACTGTGCTCCTGAGAACAAAAGGAAGAAGTCCTACCTTAGCTGACCTTACTGAAAATGGAGAAAGAATTCATAGACAGCGGAAGACAGATTGTTTAGCTAGAAATAGCGTTAGCACTGACAAATTTTAACATTTCTTATAAATCAGGACTGCACAATATCTAGATTTTCGTTTTTCTTTACTTTTACATTACAAGCCTAGACAGTCAGCATAAAATGTCATTCTGAGCTCAATAATATGCTTTTTACCATGTTCTTGTAAACTTTTTTCAGTTTCAGGCGTTGGATGACACTGCTCAGCCCCTGTTGTGAGGGAAGAGAGTTTAGAAAAGAATGTAACGACCCAGGAAGAGATAAAAATGACACTGCCCATGTGGGGCATTGAAATGATGCACCCTCTTGGTCCACAGAATAAAACACATTCTCTGCAGGCAAATCCATGCAGAATTAGAGAGATAACATGTGTACACTGTCCTGATTTCAGGGTGTGTATATTCCATATGCTGACACCATATGTAGGATTGTGAACTAACATTTCAATTTTATATTCAAATTCACATATAGTGCATATAAAAGTATTTTATGCATTTGATTTAGCTATAACTGACTTGAAAGAGCATATTTTATTAAAAATATGCTATGTTTGCTAATTTTCCTGAATAACAAGAACAAAAATATAAATTTTAGGTGGATTTCTGGACCTTTCATAAGCACACCACAACATATCTTCCCAGTGTGCACCTTCACAAAGTTGGGGTTGGGGAACCAAAAGACTCACAGGTGTCAGGATTTGCTAGCTGAACTACAAAGTTTAGGTGCAGATAGCAAAACGGCATGAGCAAGAATCTCAAAATCTCAGGAATCATGTAGCCTATTATGGAATGCCATGCAGAGCAAAAGACATAAATGAGTTACAGAGTGGAAGACCACATCCCTGATGTCAGCAGGGCTGGAAGGAAGTGATGGGACAAAGGCTTCGAAGATGTGGCTACCAAAACCTGAGCTGTAGATGCCAGTTTACACTGGACTTACAAACCCTGACCATGGCATAAGTTCTGCTTTGCATTGCTTTATGGGTTACTATTATACTATACTACGTTCACTACTGCTCTTTGCTTTCCCAAAATCTTCAAGACCAAAGCAGAGAGACAGACCCACTGCATTAAATAATATGCAAGTGTATCAAAATGAAGGAATCAGTAAACTTCTGTGTGGTTTCTCATGCTGTAGTATTTCTATTGCAACCTCTCTTCATTGAGAAGACAACACTAAAAGCATGCTATATGCAATCGAGTGTAATAGATCCCTCAAAATTACAGGAAAGCAGACTGATGCACTCCGTGAGCCTTAGAAGCATCGACAGTCTCTAATGTCAAATAGGTGCTTTCCTAGTCTAATCAGGGAACCTGGGAACTTTGTGCACATGCAGAGATATAAGCCCTGAGATGCATCCAGTCTTGTCCATTGCCTGAGGGTTTTCATATGTTAGCCCACTCTGTGGGTCAGTCTCTCTTCCTCACTCTCTCTCTCTCTCTCTCTCGCTGATAAGAGGTAAACCAATAACATTATCAGTGTCACACACACCAAGAATTTTTCTGTAAGCAAACAGAACACCATACATCGCAGAGACTTCCTTTAATTCCAGAGTCCAGTGAACAATACCATTCCTGCGGGCCTATCCTTCCCTCCTCGGACTCCTCCCCTGGAGTCCTACTACTGTTGGGACAGAGGGACAATGGATGCCCATATCCATTCAATGAATCTTCATTCTCCTATCCAAGGTAGTGAATTTGAAAACTTGATTTTCCTCAAAACATATACTCAAATATAATCTGACTTATGATCTGTTATTCCTTGGTCCATCTTTGGATCTAGAGTTCTCAACTTCAATTTACTAGATTTTTGAAACTTCAAACCACCCAATATGCAGTTTAGTGATAAGAATCTCTACTCTGTTGTCATAAATGACAACAAAATAGACTCTGATCATAGCAGAACATTTTTTACTATGTTTAAAATTTATATCTAATCAGGATCATTTTTTTACTCTTTACTTCTCTGTTTTGTCTCAAAGAAGGAAGTCTTCCTGAGCAAAGGGTTAAATTATTCATTTTTATTTTGTCCCTCAGATCTATAGAGATTACTGCTTAGAGCCCTCATCTTTTCCTTCTGTATCCCTTAACACACACACTTCATATTTTTTCCTCATCACAGATTTTTTTCCATTTATCTCCTAAATAGGGAAAGTGTTATTTTGATTCCATAATTTTAGAACACCTCTGGAAACAAAGATACTTAACGGAATTGAGTAGCATATATCTATAAGACAGAAGGCAAATAAACCCCGTAGACACAATTGGCACCAGGACAATTCTAAAAAGCCCAGCATTCCTGCTTTTGTCCTCCCAGCACAGATCTCCTCACTCTACTGCCTCTGCATGGGTGTGTAAACTTAGAGAGTAACTTAAAGACCTGGTAATCTATACTGCAAGATTTACTGTTATATACACTTATTCTGAATAACAGTTTTCCTGTATAGAACTCTAAATGCAAAACATATTACAAATGTAGACTCAGATCCATTTCAGGACCTCAATAATTTCTCCATTTTTATAAAAAAATATCCTAAAGGGAGAAACCTGCTGTCCATAGGGAAATCTGTCCTCTTTAACCAATCTGGTGACACTGGTGCTGTGGACCCTGGGGCTCTGCTGAGATAATAACATGAGCCTGTCCTGCAGCTGTGCCCAGCCCTGCTGATTTGCATGTGCCCAGGTCACAGCCCCTGCCCTGAAAACTACATAATAGGCCAGTCAGACCCTGAACAGAAGTCTCTCCCAGTCTGGACACAGCGCAGACATGAGGGTCTCCACTCAGCTTCTGGGGCTCCTGCTGCTCTGGATCCCAGGTAAGGAAGGAGAACAATGGAAATTTCCTCAGTCTGATGTGCTCAGTGTTGCCTGCTTCTTCAGAAATGTTCTCATTTGTCATATTCAACTGTGTAAATGTTTGCTTTTCTGTTTCCAGTGACAGGTACCAGATGTGACATCCAGATGACCCAGTCTTCCTTCTCCATATCTGCATCAATAGAAGAGACAGTCTCTGTTAATTGCCAGGCGAGTCAGGGCATAAGCAAATGATTAGCTTGGTATCAACAGAAAGCAGGGAAAGCTCCTAAATATCTAATTTACTCTGCAACCCTTTTGGGATCTGGTGTCCATCAAGGTTCAGTGGCAGTGGATCTGTGATAGATTTCTCTCTCACCATCAGCAGCCTGGAGTCTGTAGATGTTGCAACTTGTCACTGTCTACAGTATGATAGTTCCCCTTGACAGTAATACAAGCCATGACATAAACCCCCAAAGGAGCAGAAGTGTTCAGCTGTCCTTCACCACCTGGTCTTTGCGTTGTCTCCGAATGGTGAGAGTGTTCCTTAGATGCCTCCAGGCTTTGAATGTACTGGGAAATCTTGGTAGAAGGGGCCAAGAAGCTCCTTTGCACCACAGGTTTCACTCCTCCTTCTCATCCCCAAAAGCAAAGACCTGAGAAACCTCTCTTTACTTAAGAAAAGGCAGATATTTGTGCTGAATATTTGGGGTTATGACATTATTTGGAAGTGAAAGAGGAAAAGAAATGTCAATGTACATATTCAAAGCAAAAATTATCTTTCTAGGGAAAAAAAATTTAAGGCATAGCTTTTAAAGGTTCTTGGGACCATTCACACAAATGTAGTGACATAGTCTAGGAATTGTTTGGCGATCCCCTCTCCCCCAGAATCCAAAATCATCCGCCACTTAATGCACCAGACACGGGGACAGACGTGATTGGAGAATCAACAGGTGAAAGGCTGCATTCAGCTGAGAGCAGCCACACCTACACTTGGGCTTTATTACTTGCCTGTTGCCTATTTATTGCTGTTTTTGCCCTTTAGTCTCTTATTTATTTTGATCAATTTTCAAATACCAGTCTGCACTGCATTCCAAGAATAAAATCAACCTGATAGAGATACATTATTCAATTTTATGTATCAACTGAATATGTTTAAAATGATTTTGTCTAGGACCAGGGATTTAGCTCAGCATTATAAGTGTGTGGCAGTTCATTAGTTTCATCCCCAGTACCTCCCCAAATGTCAAATGTCTGTGCAACTATTGTTATGTAGAATATTAGTTTATACATTTCTTTATTCCCAGTAACTTGTTACACATTCCCCAATATTCCTCCTTGCTTTGATCCCACTTAACCCATCAGTCTTGTTTTTGGCATTTCTGAAAGTACTGTTTTGCAAGTATCTTTGAGAGTTGTAATAAAATTACAGTGGATACTTGTGCCTAAGGCTACCAATCAAAGGCAGGATCATTAGGACATTATGGTGTATTAACTTCCACATTATTCACTTGACCAAGGGCCAAGTTGCTTTTAACTCTCCCTCACTGTCAAAATGTCCAAGACATTTAAACATACTGAACCAATTCAGGATATCATCTCAAACATAACAGTGCAACCAGAGACAATCACAAAGAGGAATTCCAAAACTGATTAAGAAATTAGCAAGAACTGTGTGGCAGGTGTTTTGGAAGCATATGAATGTTGTTTACCATGAGATTAACTTAAACATATATTGTTTTTTTAATCAAATCCTGAGCATATTTTAGAATAAACTATGTCACCTCTCTGGCTCCCTCTAAATTCTCTAATTTATTTTGGCATTTTCTGGAAGTCTTTGTGTCCAAAAATTTTTATTGCAGAGATTAAACTTTTTGTATTGTGTCTTAGTCAGTAAAAGATGGCTACAGTTTCTCTCTGGATTGAGATGTAGAAAAAGCTTAAAATAATCACACAACAGAATATAGGGTGATAGATCTTTTACAAATGGGCAAGTTACCTAGTGATTAGGGGAGGTGGGAGACAAGGTAGTAGGAATGGCTAAAGTAGAATTGAGATGAGCTGTGTACAGGTATCACCTCTCCATGAGGAATGAGATCATTATGTCCTGCCATCGTATATAAACAGAAAACAAAAATTGAATAAAACATGAGTGAGAATTTCTTTAAATATTGCCAATCACAATATTCTTTTATCAGTTTATAGTGAATGAAAAATCAATTTAGAATAAGGCTTTTACTACCTATTGCGTATCTATCGGGGGACAAACAAATAAGGAAGAGAGACCCATTAAAGTCAGGGCATACTGCCGCTCACATTGTCCATCTTCACTAGTGTTCTGGCAGGAAACTGAAAAGATCCTCTTGAATAGTTTTATTATCAACTCTCATTGCACTAGTGCTCAATGTGGCCCTTCCTCTGTTCAGAAATGAGAGACAGACATGCCTCAGTGAAGAAGCAACTTCAGAAAACTAAATACTAGTAAGTTTACTTGACTTTTTGTGTTCACTTCTTTGCCTATTATTAGAAGTGTTAGTAATTTTTAATTTTAGTTATTTTTCTATTCTCCCTTAGTTATTAGAATTTTCCTGCAGAAACTAGGAAATAGTGCACTTATTTGCTTTTTGCAGCCTCTAGAAATGTATGCAATATTTGACTTTTCAAAACCAATTTTTTCCATTTAGATTTGAAATAATCACTGTATTCTCATAGATTCATTTTTATGGTAGAAAATAACTGCAAAAATGCTCAATAGCATAGAAGAGTATAATGTGGAGAAAGATAGAAAGAATTTCTGCAAGAGAGGCATTTGTTTGTACAACTCAAAAATCCAAGGTAAATGAAATTCATTCAGCAATAATGAAGAAAACATAGATCTGAAATGATTTCCTTATCTGGACACAGTACCTCTATTAATCAGCCTCACATCTAAGTGAGGTATGTAGGGAATAGAGATGGCTCAGAATCACTGATCTCTTCATCAATTTAAAGTTCTCTGAGTGCTGGTCCTGCAATGAAATCCACACTAATTTTTCCTGTCACCAAAAATGTCAGCAATTCCTGCATTTTCATTGATCTTCATCTGAGGCATAACATGTTGAGTGGAAAACAGAAATTATGAAACTGCAAAATGTAGACAACAGGCTAGTGACAGTGCTTTTACAAAAAGGATAAAATCCAAGCAAAAGAAGCTTACAGAAGAAGGCTGCAAAAATAGAGGAGAAGCATTGCCTGTCTAAGGGTCTGTCTAGGTGCTGTGTATCTGAGGTAGAAATTAACTGCCCGCAGTGAAGCCTGACCAGGGAAAATCATCAATTTGAATCTCACAGATCAATGGGAACTAAGAAGAGTTGAAAGTCACTGGGACACAAGGCTATTTAGCCAGTGGATAGAGAGAAGGTTACAGAAAAAAATGGAGGAAGGATTGAGAGATAGTTAGAAAAACGTAATGAGTTGGATATGTTCTCTCAAAATTCATATGTTGGGAGCATAATGCCAAAACTACTGAGCTAATTACAAATGATAATGAAAACTTAAGGAAGTAGTTAGGATCAGATGAGGTAACAAGGATGATTCCTCGTGTGACATTAGAAGAGGAAGAGAGAACAAGCAAGCTGTGTCTCTCCATGTTACATCCTCCACCACGACATGATGAAGCAAGAAAATCCTCACCAGGTGCCAAAAGGAGGCTGATATCATGGAATCCACTTTTCAGCTCCAGAATTTAAAAAAATAAGTTTCTTCTGTTTAAAAAAAGTTTGCAGTAGATTTTAATTATAAGAACAGAAAATGAAGCTGAGGGTGATGGCGCATGCCTGTAAATGGGAGGCTGAGGCAGATCCCGTCAGAGACAGAGTCTGCCTGGGCCCTTGCTGAGGACTGAGGGCTACAACTCTGAGAAGATCAAGAGACGCAGAGCCCATGGTTGTTCTCTGGAAGGCAGCTTCTGCCCAGATGATGTGAAGTCAGTTTGGCTCTATCCTGTTTCTACATGGGAATGGTGACAGTAAATTTCTTTAAATGACCACACAAGACCCTTCTATGTGAGTCTTTCTGCTTGGACAGATGTGGCACTGGATATTTTTACAAAGTGAAGTAAGAGTTCTCTGACCATGGTGTGCCCTGCCAGGAGGTGAAGGCACTAGGAAGGGGCTGAGATGTAGCGGAAGGAAACAAGACTTGAGATGTTCTGTGCATTGTACTAACTCTGGGTGATGAATATGGTCATTATGTACGGTGAAGAGGCACTACTAAAATCAAAATTTTAAAAAGCAAAAATGGAATATAAACCAGTTAACCACCTTTAAAAACATAAGAAGAGAAAACAACAGTGGATACTGATATTATGGTGAATGATTGCATAGAGTTGTCACTTTGATGTTTTCATAGACTGAGTAAAGTTTCCAGGGGATGCAGCCCATAGAGGCAGTGGTTGAAGTTAGTAGGAAATGTTCCCTTGTAAACATTCAAAGGACATTTAGATTGGCAGAGGATGCTGGATTAACAGAATGGGGACTAAATGCAATCAAAATCGTTCTGATAAGACAGAGCTAGAGGGAGACTGAATGCACAGGGGAGAGAGTATTACAGGCAGCTGAGCCAGTTGGAAATATTATAGGCAGTTGGACAGGGCTAGGCCCTTGACGAGGCTGACACAGAGGACCAGATATCTGATGACCTTGGAGGAGACACACACACACCTCTTGCTGTGGGCCAGATCTCAACACAAAGGATCAAACAAATGCATCTACATCCTGGGGGCTGATAGTCTAATTAGTTCCCTCTCACCCTGGAGCCACTGTCCCATCCCTCTAGGGTCAAGGTCACACCCCCAAGAATGCCCGCTTTCTATGCGACTTGCTTTCCCATCTGTCCCTAATGTAATCAATTTTACCTGAACTATTGATCTTATTGGCTGACTATAGTTATGTCCCACCTTATGCCCATTTGCTTTGTGAGTTCTCAGTCTTCCCCCACCTTGAACCCCTGGCCTTGCTCTATAAAAATCCTCAGAAAATACAGAGTTGCAGGCAACCCACTCGGGACCCTCTTCTGTCTCTCTTCAGACAGAATCTATCTCTCAATAATTCTACTCTTCACCTCTGTTCCTAAAATTCATTCTTTGATTTTAGAGAACACAAACTTGCGGGCATAGTAGGTTGGGCATTTCATTCACCTATATCAAGAGGAAGGACTGGAAACTCAGAAAATAACTGGAGGAACTGGCACAGCCAAAGAGAGTCAGAGCCCAAGAAGCCTGGAGAGGGAGTGAGCAGAATCTGCTCTAAACCTCTGCAGGTGCCCCACTTCCAACACCCCAGTGTGGGCTCAGTGAAGCCTGCTCAGGGCTCCAGATACCTAAGTCTCAGAAAACAGGTTATTTTATAAAGGAAAGATCTTTGGTATTTTTTTACAGCAGCCATTAGACACTAACATAAATGGGACCCAGAGAAAATCCATACTATGCTGCTCTGAGTGTTTGTAATTTTGTGTTCTGCTTTCTAATGCTCCACAGAATGGGTTTATGGGATTTAGTATTCACAAAAACATACACAGATCACCACAAGTCATACTGAATCACAGAACCATTTACAATACAGTCATCATTTTTATATAAAATGACATTAGATCAATGGCAATTTACAAAGTCTCCTCACTTGACCTATTGAGTGGAGAATAGAGAACAAACTGACTTTTCTTTTCCCAATATATTTTATGCTGGATCATAGTCTCTGAACAACCTTTGGTACTTTTGCTCCTGCACTTCACAGGATCAGACTTTACCAAGGTTACTTCAGTAACAAATGGTAAGCAGTGCTGGGGTCTAGATTTAAATTCATGTCTTCATTCCTCAAATGTATTTCTTCCATGAGAACATTCTATTTCTCAGATGAATATAAGGCCAGTAAAATATAAGGCAGCAGAGCAAAACAGGATGCTAATGTGAAATTCATAGCTCTGTGCCATTTCTGCCTCACACCGTCCATATCCTGATCATAAACTCAGTCCCTTCTGCTGATATGTTTAAAACAAAGCCTCTCTCCAAGCTTCTTTCCAAGCCTTCACATGTGCAGCTGACTTTTCTCATACAAGGGGGCGAGGGTTTATCTTGCATTAACCTGCCCCATTGATAATTCTTCTCTCCCTTCCCAGCACTCTTACTCAATCCTGCCCTCTCATATTCTAATTGCAGAACTAATTGGTTTCCTTTTAACAGAAACAAGGGTAGGGAGTGCTGTGTGAGCAGCTGCCAAAATGTTCACACACTCAACTAATGTAGAGGGCAGCGACAAGCCTCAAGGAAGATTGATTGGGAGCTGATGTCTTCCAAAGTCTCCCAGTTTGTTGGCTCTTCAGAGAGCCAGGCTTGAAAGTAGCAGCACCTGGTCTTCCAGGAGCAGGGAGCACAGCTCAGGGAAACACCCAGGTGATCTGTGCTAGGGTTTTTTCTTACATTGGACAAGGCTGATCTTAGAAACATGCACTCTTCCAGCAGGTCATGATTCACTAATTCAGGGCAGCCTGGTTGATGTACTGATTCAGCTATCAGATCGGATACCACCAGTCAGTCCTGCATGCTACTGAACCATGGGAAATATTAGCCAATGGCAGGAAAGGGGTACCATGTAGGGCTCCCCAAGATAAATATAGTGGGCAGTCTTTTCAGGTCATGGATATCAAAGTGACCTGCATATCTAGATATTGGTCGAACCATGTGTGACACGCTCATGTGCAATAGAGTAGTGACATTACAAAATTATTTGGATTATGCTTAATATATTCCTGGTAGATGTCCTTTTATTTTAAAACATGAAACAATTTCATGTTAACACAACTTTTGTAACTACAACATAACAGACACCACCATCATAAACACACAAATACCAGAAACATCTGAGGAGAAATTGAAAATCTGATTCTCTTGACTTCTCTTTTGCAGCCTCTTTAAAAATATGGATATAATCTTACACATTCCTAATAGAACTGCTAATTAGGTTATTCATCTAGGCCAAGATACACTGAAGTTTAAATGCAGGTCCCAAAATGTCACTTATAATTGACTGAGCCCTGGTCCCTGATCTCAACTAGGGACTCAGGGAACTTGGCTTTGCAGCTGTGCCCAGCCCTATTCAACCCCTGGAAATTTGTGTGTCCCCAGAGCAGAACACAATGCCCTGAGGACTTTTTAACAGGCTGCTCACATCCTGAGTAGGAGTCAGTCCCAGTCAGGACACAGCATGGACATGAGGGTCCCCACTCAGCACCTGGGGCTCCTGCTGCTCTGGATCCCAGGTAAGGAGGGGCATCTCTGGGGATTTACTCTGTGGGTGGGATCAGTGCTGCTCTTCAGGGAAGTCCTCTTGCCATGTGACTTATTGTGTGGATATTAATTTTTTGTATCCAATGCCAGGTGCCAGAAGTGACCTAGTCTCTGACTTTATTTTCTGCAGCTGCAGGAGACACAGGCACCATCACTTGATGGCTAGTAGAACATTAACTATCCTTTAAATTGACATCAATAGAAACTGGGGAAAACTCCCAAACTGCTGATTTATGGTGCAGAAAGTTTGGAATCTGGGGTCCCATAAAGGTTTACTGGCAGTGATCTGGGACACATTTCACTCTCACCATCAGTAGCCTGGAGCCTGAAGATGTTGCAACTTCTTGCTGTCAACACGGTAGCAGTATCCCTCCATTCACACAGTGCCACATGCCCTGACATGATCCAGCCTGGAGAGCTGAAGAGTGAAGTCTTTAGCCCCTCCTCCTGGTGCTGCCACCTCGGAGAGTATTTTAAGATACATCCAAGCTTTTCTGAGGACTGATGAGTCTTGGTAAGAGGCAAGGAGGGTCTTCTCTGCCCTAACTTCTTTGCTCATTCCCAGTGGCACATACATGACAAGGCCTCTCCTGACTTCAGTAAGAGGAGAACTTAGGATGTCTAAGACCCTTGGATTACCCTGTTACACGAGATGTATGCAGTCACACAGAGGCTAGTGTAGGTATAATGAGAAAGGATGGTTTTAATACAGGGAATTTTAGTGTAGACTACACCAATTGAAAGGCTTAGTGGTTGCCAGAGTAGTTGATAGCAGAAATAGTGATTCCTGGTGCTCCCTCAGAGCACTTGTGCCCTACGGTGGAGGTTCTTAACCCCTTGGAGCTCAGACCTGACCCAGAAGCCCAGGTTTAGGTGCTGAGGCTTGAAGCAGCCCACAGTACTTTACTGGTCATTCTCTATTAGCTTCCTCTCCCCATATATCCTCCTCCAAACTCTAGTTGATTTTGAATACCCCTCTTCTGACTTCTAAACTTCATATGAATGAACATATGTGAGCAATCCCTTGGTAAAACTACAAGACAGAAATTCTAGAGAAATCAGAAGATAGCTACCAAGTCAGGGAGACAAAACACAGTCTCCCCTTTTGTAGGAGATTCCTCTTTGGACTGTAATAATTCACTGTGATTGCATTCACTGTCCACAGCACCAATTGTTTAACTTACATTTCAGGAGATCAGATTCTCACTAAGCTGAAGTGAAGACATCATGATGACTATGTTCATTAAGATGCTCACAGCAGATCATCTGATTCCCTGCTTTCCCAGCTCCGCATTCCTTGCTGCATGGTCCTTTCCCCTCATCACTCCCACATCCATTTTCATTATCAAGTTTCATCTCTGTGTCTCTCTCACTCTCTATAGGAACTATATTGCGTTTACATTGGTCTCATCCAGACTACTCAGGATCCTTTCCCAAGCTTGAAATCCTTAACTCAAGTACATCTTCCAAGTTTCCTGTACTGGGCAACATACTGCTTATAGGATCCAAAGACTTACAGTAAAATTCTAAAAGAAAACTTTTGGAAGTAATGCATGTTTTATCCACCTGCAGGTCTCCTTTTCTCCAGAATCTTAGTCACATTTCTGTCCGTGGCACAAAATTCTAACAACTATAAATTAAAGTGTGACAGTATTATAGCTCCAGTTTTAGTTGGCTGGCTGAGAGGCAGAATGAATAGTGCAGTAGCAGGACATAGCAAGGCACTCATCCCATGGCATCCAGGAATCAGAGAGAAGGAAAGACTCTGGGGTAAGAACATCCCTTTGAGGTCATGGATGCAGTGACTCACTTGCCACCAGGCTTTAACTCCTGGCTACTGAGTTGAGCAGTGGGTGAATGCACTGATTATTAAAGCTACCACAGGATCACATCAATTTCCAAATCCCAACCAGTGTATGTATGAGTTTTTTGAGGAAGTACTAGATTTAAAATATAACACAAAGAAAACTGCTATTTCTGAAAGCAACATCATCAACAACAATAAAACCTTTACGAGGCAGGTTCATGAGAATAGGATACTAGAACAATTGATAGCCTGACTGATTCAGCCTTAAGGTTCCCAAGGTAGACATTGCACTAATTGCAAGGAGTAAATTGTGGAAAGAAAGGAGGAAAGTGAGGCTTGAAGAAAAGATGGACAGTAAAAGCCATTCTCAAAGGACATGAAAAATACATCTGGGTTATCCCAGCTGGGGTCAGGGATGTGGAGTATCCATGATCTCTTCCTATCATGAGCCTTTGAGGCTGACCTGGGAAGGCTCATTGCAGGGACTGTGGTCTGTCCTCTGTGCAGAAAGAGCTGCCCTTCCTGTTTAGAGAAAGCACAGTGAAGGAAGGGAAGGCTGGGAAATGATCAGAAGTTCAGGGAAGGCCAGAGGCTGAGGGTACCACCAGTGACTGTGAGCTGCACACAGGAAACACATGGGTAACCAACCTCCTTGATGTGAAGCTCTCGGATGGATTCCGGCAGGTCAGTGGTCAACAAGCCGTCTTCAAGTTCAGGCCCCAGGACAAGCTTCAGGAAGTTTATCCAAGTCTTTAATTCATGGTCTGGCCACCTGCAATACATCACTTACCAGATCCCTGGGGTCCCCAGAATATAACCCCCGACAATGAAGTCACAGGTGTTACTGATCTCCTGCTCCTGGAGATGGCTGGGGTGCTGGGGATAGAGGTAAAGGTGTTATATCTCAGGGCATGAATACTTTGACTTCATTGTATCTACATATCAGCTATTTCTCTCTGTATATTAAAACTGTCTGCAAGGAAATGGAGACTTCCTTTCCTCAAGAGGAGACAGGGTGGAGGGTTTCTGGGTCAGGGTGATGTCCTCACAGTCTGCTAATCTGTGAATGATGCACAAAGCATTGGAGGTGCACCGTGGAGTGACCCACAGAGCAGCAGCCACTGCCATTGGGTCTAGAGGTTTTTCTGAACAGGGCTTTTCCCAGGGATGCCCTGATTTGCTCTCCACAAAGCGAGGCTGCAGAGGACCAGTGCCAGCACTTCCAGGAAAAGAGAGTGTCTCCAGCACGCCACCAGGTGACCTCTGCTTGGATTTCTTACACAAGAGACAGTTGATTTTAGGAGATCTCCCTGCATTACCCCTGGAATTCCTTATCACACTGCTCTAGAGAGACAAAGCTGAAGGAAGAAACAGATTTTTGTTTAGTTATCTCATCTGATACCACCAGTAAGCCATGCAAACTGAATCATAGAACATACTAGCAAACCACAAAATAAGGGCACAATATGATGGTCTAAAATGAACAATAATGCAGAGGGAACACTATCTAGTCACTGGGTGTGAAAGTGCACTGTAGCTTAGGATAATTGTGGATTTATGACTGTTGCACTCCCTGAGGAAACACAGTATTATCATTGCGCATCTTCAGTAACCTGAGCATCTCTATGGACACCAACAGCTTACTGTGATCATCACGTGATTTTGAAGATTCTTAGCATATTCATGATAAGTGTCCTATTTATTTCAAAACATGAAAAAGTTTCACACTCAATGGCTAACTATAACAAAAATACCTCCATACCCTACACAACACACACACACACACACACACAAAATATCTAAGAGGAAGTGGAAGATCTGTTATCAATATTCAGAAGATATACTGTCTTCTCTACAAATAATTATGCATGTTACAAAATCTTAGGGTTCATGCTAAACACATTATACATCAAGACACAGGTCAAGTTCAAATTTTGAAAGTTGTTCCACAAACGTCTTTTGTAACCGAATGGACCCAGAGGAAACTCATTCTCTGAGGGTAATTCTGTGTTGACTTGGTTTGACCTAGGACAACTGGAATCCCTGGACACTGCAGCTTCCCTCAACCCTACCCAGGCCCTGCTTATTTGCATGTGCCCAGAGTACATCCCACTGTCCTGACATCTTCTTAAAAGGCTGCTCACAGGTGCACAGGAGTCAGTCCCAGTCAGGACACAGCATGGACATGAGGGGCTCTTGGTGGGCTGTGGCTCCCAGGTAAGGAAGGGCACACCTGGAAATTGACTCAGCCCAGTGCGGTCAGTGCTGCTCTTCAGGGAAGTCCTCTTATAAGGTGATTCATTTAATAGATATTTGCCTCTGTGTTCCCATTGCCAGGTGCCAGATGTGACATCCAGGTGACCCAGTCTCCAACATCCCTTTCTGTGACTATAGGAGACAGAGTCACCATCACTTGCAGGACCAGTGTTAATATTATTGATAGTTTAAATTGGTATCAACAAAAACCAGGGAAAGCTCCTGAACTGCAGATCTATGCCACAGAAGATAATTTGTTATATTAGAGACCTGGGTTATCATGCCAGTTAGGATTTACATAGTAAGTGGAAGTCAGTATAGATATTTCAAGAAGGGCTTGGTTTAATATAGGAATTCTGAATCTAAACTACAGCCATGGCTTAGTGCCATCTGGAGCAGGGAGACTGATATTAGAAACAGAAGTTCTCTCCTGTCCTCCCAGAGCACTCTGCCCTAAGGTACCAATCCCGTGGAGGTCAGACCTGTCCTAGAAGCTCATGGCTGTGGACACTGATGATCTTCAATACTTCACTGTGTTTCTCATTTCACCACTTCTCTCCCTGTATCTACACCCAGGTAAGAGTTGGTATTGAATTCTCCAATTCTGCCCTCTCAATCTCATACGTGTTTGCAAATTTTAGCAGTTCTTTAGGAAAACACAGAACACAAAGTGATTCTGAGAGATGACCACTATTGTTTGATTCTCAAAATTTTGCTTGGTAGAGAATTGGACCCACAGTATCTGTTGGTGTTCTTTCTGGTACTATCAGCTGATCTTCAATCAGCACAAAAAGCTAAGCCATAGAGTCAAGGTGAATTGAGGAATTGAATTAACATATAGCAATTATTTAAGAAAAACATGCTTAGGTATGTGTGTGTGTGTATATATATATATATATATATATATATATATATATATATTGAGTAAAGCTATGTATATATATTTTGCAGATGGGAAGAGGTCCAAGAGACCCAGAGAGATGACAAAGGGCAAGGGAAATGTATATGAAAACATTTGATATGAGTCATGTATATGGACCAAACACCCACACTGAATGTAATCATGACATGTGGAAAACATGGCCTAAAAAGTAACAACAATAATAAAGAAAATGGGGAAAGCGCCTCTAGAAATGGGAGGAAGAAGTCTTCTGGGGAGGGAAGTGGAAACGAAAAGAATCGATAAATGTTAAATACATGAACTTATTTCCTATGGTGAATGTGAGCTTCATATACTGCACACATGTACTAAAATACTGAAAAAAAATTGGATGTAATTGGATAAAAGAAAAAAAATCTTCTTATTCTGAAAGGAGTCTCTTTGTTTTTCTTCAGGAGACCAAGAACCTAGATGCACAGAAAATAATAATGGCCACTGTGCTGGGTTGACAAGTGGGGGTCAGCTTGTAATGCAAGGTGAACTGAATCGTGGTGCTGACTGTGGACAGCCCACCTGGGGATTGTTGCCAACATAAAGAGAAGGACTGAAGGTGAAGAAGTGCTGTGTACTTGGTTCTCTTGTGTTTTGTCGGTTCTCCTGTTGCCATTGCTTCTCCTGGATGAGTTTGTCGGGCTTCTTTCCTGAGAGGAGCTTGGCTGTTCTCATTGTCAGAGGAGCTCAGGACTTGGTTGTTGCTGAGAGTGGCTGCGGTTGACTTTGGGGGAGCTCTGGTGCTTACTTTGAGCACTGCCTCCTGGCTCTGGAGGGGAAGATGGTGTGCCGTTCAGTCTCCAGGAGAACCTTGTCATGCTGGCTTCCTGATATGAACTTGGCTGTCCTCATCTTCAGAGGAGCTCGGGACCTTGTTGTCACCGAGGATGGTTGCGGCACTTTATGGGGGAGCTCGGGTCCTTACTTTGAGCACTACACCCTAGCTCTAGTGCAAAATCCTCAGGCTACTGGTACCAATCCTTCATACTGCTGGCATCGACCTTTTAGCTTTCACTGCTGACTTTGGGGCCTTCCCAGTGCATATCCATGAAGCAGATTTGCATGGGTCATTGTCATGGACCCTAGACCACCATTTGGTCTTGCACGAGGCTTTATTTTAAGCTCTAGGTCCTCATCTGGACTCATGCAAGATGTTAGCATGGGATCCTGACCCTCAGCTGCATTCTTTGGGTGTTTAATGTGTGCACAGATTTCCTCCACTCTTTGTCTCGTATTTGACTCCTTGGGTGACTACCATGAAATAATACCAAAATTATGTTTCCTTATTGTCTTGTTTTCCTTGCATACCCTGAGTGCAACAGCCACAGTGAGTGTGTCCAACACTTGCCATCCTCTCAAATACTGAGAAGCCCCAGCAGCAGTAACCACAGTCAGAGAGCCCCAGACTCCATCTGTAAGAGCTGGATCTGCAGGCTGCTGCTCAGCAACCCTAAGCCACTGCCTTTAAAGATGGTTTGAACATTCTGCACCACTGTACAATGACTGAACATGCCCATGGAAAAGGGTATCTTTTCATTGTCTGGCATCTCCTTTTTCAGAGTACTATAGTTTTCAATGTATAGGTCTTTTACATCCTTTGTTAGGTTGTCTCCTAAGGATTTCATTGTTTTGGATGCTATTGTGAAAAGTATCATTTCCATGATTTCTTGCTCAGTGAATTGGTTGTTTGTGTACAGGAATGCTGTTGATTTTTCATTGCTGAGTTGTATCAAGGTACACTGCCAAATTTGCTTGTTAACTTTATTAGTCTTTTAGAGTTTTTGGGATCTTCTATGTAGAGTATCATGTCATCTGCAAATAGTGATAATTTAACTTCTTCCTTTCCCATCTTTATTTCTTTTATTTCTCTCTCTTGTTGCATGGCTCTGGCTAACATTTCCAGACCTATACTGAAAATCACTTGGCTGAACAGAAAGAGCTTCTCTGAATGGAGTCACCCCTGGGCATGAGACTCTATCTCATCAGCATGTGCTGCATGATCTATACCAAGGTTGAGGGATGTGACCCTCAAGGGACCACATCTTCATAGCAAATTCAGGAGTCAACAAAATGTGTGGAGCAACCTGAATGGACACCTTTGAGTCCAGTGGTTTCCAGTGTATTACACAAAGTTGCTTTTTTAATTTCCCTTGATGGTTCCTAAAGTTCTAAAGACCTCACTAGTTCACTGATTTATCAAACGTGCTCTTTATATGGAAAAACAATTATAATTTTCACCATTGATGTTATCAAATATTTGGAAATCTATTTTTGAACAAGTGAAAATTAAAGCTGTTGGTAATTTTAAGGCATGATTTAAACAGAAATTAACTAAGTGGTCTTATGGAAAAATAATCTCTTTAACTGAAAAGTGTCTGTTAAAACATGATTTTGAAATCTTCTATGTTTCCCTGCTAATACACAGCATTTCTTTCACTTGGTAGGTACCAGATGGCCCCATATATGCTATTTACTTTTGGATTTCATCTTTTCCTAAGAATAACTGTCAGCTTCTGTATAAGACACATTGGTATTTAGGAAAGAAGTATTTAAAATAAGTACATCTTTCAATATTTTGGGGGGAATTTATCTGTTATTGTTTTGTTAAGAATAATTGTAATTTGATTGGTGTTGTGTAACTTCATGCAAAAATTTCTATAAACTTCTGGCAATTTACTTTTTATTTTTAATTTATGATTTATTGATATTATTGTAACAATTTCATATGTGCAGGTAATATGTGGAAGCACATTCAGGTATATTCTGGGATTATCTCTAAACTGGAAAAATTCTGAGAATTTGGAAAATGGTGACCACACAGAGTGATCTGATGTCAGCTTCAAATCATTATCATGATGTTGAGAAGCACATTTCTCAGACTTTCTTCCTTGATTTTACTCTTTTCTGTAGCATTGTGTTCATGAGAGGCCCTCCATTAAGATTTGGATTTCAGACAGGGTGACACAATATCAGTTTACACCTGCCTAGTGACCAGGACTGAAGAATCAACAAGTGACATGCTGGGGTCAGCTGACAGCATCCACACACTACGCCTGCACTTTCTGAGCAGGTCTGAGGTCCTCGTGATTAGCTACACTGCACACCAGGTGGCAGATGATTCTAGATTCTGGGGGAATCACCAAAGGATCCTTGTCTACATGACATTTTTGGCAATGGACCCCAGAACCGTTAGAAGCTGTGGCTTATATTCTTTCCCAAGAAAGACCATTTTTGCTTTGAATACCAACCCTGACTTTTCTTTTCCTCTTTCACTTCTTAATAACATCCCAATTCCAAACATTCAGCTATAAATACCTCTGCTTTTTCTTATATAAAGAGATGTTTCTCAGGTCTTGATGTTGGAGATGAGAAGGAGAGAAAACTGTGAGGCAAAGAAGCTTCTTGATCCTTTCTGACAAGATTTCCCAATACCTTCAAAGCCTGAGGGATCTGAGGAAAACTCTCTCTGTTTAGAGACAGGGCAAAGACAGAGGAAGAAGGCCAGCCTCTCACTTCTGCTTCTCTGGGGGTTTATGTCATGGCTTGTTTCACTGTGGGAGGGGAACTGTTACTTCGTTGACAATAGTAAGTTGCAAGATCTTCAGACTCTAGGCTGCTGATGGTGAGAGTGAAATCTGTCCCAGATCCACCGCCACTGAACCTTGATGGGACTCCAGATGCCAAACTGGTTGCATAGTAGATTAGAAGTTTAGGAGCTTTCCCTGGTTTCTGCTGATACCAAGCTAACCAACTGCCTATACCCTGACTCGCCTTGCAATTGATGGTGACGCTCTCTCCTATTGATGCAGATATGAACGAAGGAGACTGGGTCATCTGGAAGTCACATCTGGTACCTAATTTTGAAAAGAAAAAAAGAAAACATTCACACAATTGAATATGATAAAAAGAGAACATTTCGGAAGAATCAGGCAGCACTGAGCACATTAGGCTGAGGAAATGTCCGTTGTTCTCCTTCCTTACTTGGGATCCAGAGCAGCAGGAGCCCCAGAAGCTGACTGGAGACCCTCATGTCTGCGCTGCGTCCTCACTGGGAGAGACTCCTGCTCGGGGTGTGACTTGTCTATTAAATAGTCCTTGGCACAGTGAACTGTGCTGTGGTCACATGCAAATCAGCAGGGTTGGGCACAGCTGCAGGACAGGCTGATATCTGTAACTCAGCACAGCCCCAGGGTCCACAGCGCCACTGCTGCCAGAGCAGTTACAGAACATAGATTTCCCTGAGGGTGGTCGGATTATCCCTGGAAGACATTTGTTGTAAGAAATATTAGGGGAACATTTTTCAAACCTTAAAATGGATATATGCCTGTATTTACAGTATGTTTGCTATTAGTATTCTATAAAGGAATACTCATGTTCATGACGAACATATGTCATAGTAAATTTCATTGTTGGAACTCCCCATGTCTTTAACTTACTCTCCAGCTTTACAGACCCATGCAGAAGCAGCAAAGGGAGGAAGCCTGTGCTGAGACTTCATGAGTGGGAATGGTGGTCTGAGAAGAATGGTGTTGGTATCATTTATATCATGGGTCACATGCCTAGTTTCTTAGAGATAAAGCTGCTCAATGGTTTTAAACATCTTCAACAACCATGTTGTCCTTGCAACTGGTAGACATTTGGTGATGTTAGAACATGGAAGCTTACAGAAAACCAGATCCAAGTGTAAAAATGGAAACCCAGTGGAGAACATGAGCAATACGTTGAGCCATCCAGAATACATCTGGAATACATGTGCATACTCACTAGTTATACTATGAAGACCCTGATCCTGAGATCAAAAGCAAAAAATCTCCTACCTTAGCTGACCTTATTGAAAATAATGGGAGAGAGCATACATAAACAGAGGAAGACAGGTTACTTACCTAGAGATAGTGTTAGTGATGACAAATTCAAGTCTTTTTTATAAATCAGGACTGCACATTATCTAGATTTCAATCTTGATTTAGTTTTACAGTAAAAGCCTAGAGAATCACTATAGAGGAAGTCACTTTGAGCTCATTAATACTCTTTTTACTGGTACTTGTAAACTTTTTTCAGTTCCTGGTGGTGGGTGACACTGGGCAGCCCCTGTTGAGATAGAAGGGAGCTTAGAAAAGAATATAATGACCCAGGAAGAGATAAAAATGACACTGCACATTTGGGGCACTGAAAGGATGCACTCATTTGGCCCACATTTATTAAGCACCTTCCCTGAAGGCAAATCTATGGGGAATTAGAGATATAACATGTGTACATTGTTGTCGATTGAGTGACATGTATATGCCATGTACTGATACTATAAGTAGAGCTTTCAAGTAAGATCTCTAATTAAATGTTCACATTAACATACAGCCTATATAAAGTATTTTATGTATTCCAGTTGACTATAGCTGTCTTTAAAGAAAAAATTTTAGCAAAAATATGTTATGTGTGTGAATTTTCCTGAACTTTAGAGACAACAAAAAATGTGTTAAGGTGATCTCTGGACCTTTCATGAACACACTACAACATAACTTGCCATTGTGTATCTTCACAAGATTGGAGCTGAGGAACCAAAAGACTCACAGGTGTCAGGATTTTGTAACTGAATGACACACATTAGATAAAAATAGCAAAAGGACACAAGAAAGTATCTCAGAAACTCAGGACTCATGTAACATAATATATGGAATGACATGCAGAGCAAAAGACAGAGCTGAGTTACAGAGTGGAAGGCCCCATCCCTGATGTCAGCAGGACTAGAAGGAAGTGATGGGATGAAGCCTTCCAAGGTGAGGGCCACAGAAAGCTGAGCTGCAGAGGACAGTTCACCCTGGAGTTAAAAACCCTGACCATGGCACTAGTTCTATTTTTCATTGCTTTATAAGTTACTATGATATTACTTTACCACTCTAAGTTGGATTACTATTTTTTGCTTTTGCCAAGATCTTCAAAGGCTGAAGCAGAGAGATAAATTTACTGCATTAAAAAAAATACGCAAATATAACAGAATAAAGAAGTCAGCAAACTTTCTTGCCATTTCTGATGTTGTCACCTATCAATTGCATCCTATCTTCTTTGGAAAGAAAGCACAAAAAGAAAATATTACATGCAATAACAAGGAATAGATCCCTCAAAATAACAGAGAAACAAACTGATGGTCTCTGGTGAACTTCAGAGGCAACTACAGTGTCTACAGACAAACAGATGCTCTACTAGTCTAATCAGGGATCCTGGGAACCTCATGCATGTGCAGAGATATAAGCCTGAGTGCATTCAGTCTCTCTCTCTTTCTCTGTCTCTGTCTCTGTCTCTGTCTCTGTCTCTCTCTCTCTCTCTCTCTCTCTCTGATGATAAGGGTTAAACCAACATTATCATCTTCAGGCTCACCAAGGATATTTTATATAATAATCAAACAGAGCTCTGTACCTCACAGCCTTCACTGAATTATACAGTCAGGTGAACAATACCATCCCTACAGGCCTATCCTTCCTTCCTGAGACTCCTCCCCTGGAGCACTACTACTTTTGGGCCAGAGGGACAATAAATGTCCACATTCATTCAGTGACTCTTCATCCTCCTGTAGAGACAGAGTCCAAGGTAGTGCAATGAAAGACTTGAGTTTCCTCAAAAGAGAAACTCAAATATAATCTCACTTATAATCAGTTATTCCTTGGTCTGTATTTGGATCCACGGTGCTCAACTTCAATTTACCATGTTTCTGAAACTAGAAACCACCCATCACGCAAGTTAGTGACAAGAATCTCTGCTCTGTTGTCTTAAATAATATCAAAAGACTCTGATCACAGCAGAACACCTTTTACTATGTTTAATATTTATATCAATTGAGGATGAATTTGTTACTTTTTACTCCTCCATTTTGTCTCAAATGAGAAAGTTTTCATGGGCAAAGAGTTAAATTATTCTCTTAAGTTATCATTTTTCTTTTATCCCTCAGATCTGTAGAGATTAATGCTTACAGCTCTCATCCATTCCTTCTGTGTTCCTTAAGACACGCCCTTTATAATTTTTACTCATCACAGATTCTGTCCTTTTATCTGCTAATTAGGGAAAATGTTACTTTGATTCAGGAATTTTCAAACAATTATGGAAACAAAAATACTTCAAGAAACTGAGGAGTATTTACCAATAAGCCAGAAGGTGAGCAAACCAACACTGACACAAGGATACCAGGGCCATTCTGAAAAGAGCAGCTTTCCTGCTTTTGTTGTCCTAGCACAGGCTGCCTCCCTTTGCTGCCTCTGCAGGGGTCTGTAAACTTAGAGAGTAAGACAAAGACCTGGTAACTAGTACCCTAAGAGTTACTGTGACTTGTGTCCTTTCTGTATACCACTATTCCTCTACAGAACTCTAACTGCAAACTGTACTACAACTGTACGCCCAGATTCATTTTAAAAGTTCTCAATAATTTCCCCAATTTTTTTTTAACAAAATATCCTAAAGGAAGAAACCTGCTGTCCATAAAGAAATCTGTTCTCTTGAACTGATCTGGCAGCAGTGGTGCTGTGGACCCTGGGGCTGTGCTGAGTTTTGACAAGAGCCTGTCCTGCAGCTGTGCCCAGCTCTGCTGATTTGCGTGTGACCACAGCACAGCCCACTGTGCCAAGCACTACTTAATAGACCAGTCACACCCCAAGCAGGAGTCTCTCCCAGTCAGGACTCAGTGCAGACATGAGGGTCTCCAGTCAGCTTCTGGGGCTTCTGCTGCTCTGGATCCCAGGTAAGGAAGGAGAACAATAGAAATTTCCTCAGCCTGATGTGCTCAGTGCTGCCTGCTTATTCAGAAATGTTTTCTCTTATCATGTTCAGTTGTGTGAATGTTTGCTTTTTTGTTTTCAACATTAGGTACCAGATGTGACATCCAGATGACCCAGTCTCCCTCCTCCATATCTGCATCAATAGGAGAGACAGTTACAATCAATTGCAAGGCGAGTCAGGCCATAGGCAGTTGGTTAGCTTGGTATCAGCAGAAACCAGGGAAAGCTCCTAAACGTCTAATCTACTATGCAAACAATTTGGAATCTGGGGTCCCATCAAGGTTTAGTGGCAGTGGTTCTGGGAAAGATTTCACTCTCACCATCAGCAGCCTGGAGTCTGAAGACTTTGAAACTTATTACTGCCTACAGTATGATCAGCTCCCTCCCACAGTGATACAAAGAATGACATAAACCCCCAAAGGAGCAGAAGTGTTCAGCTGGCCCTCACCACCTGGTCTTTGCATTGTCTCCAAATACCAAGGGTTTTCCTCAGATTCTTCCAGGCTGAGGAGACCCTGGGAAATCTTGGTAGAAGGAACAAGGAGCCCTTTGCACCACAGGTTTTCCTCCTTCTCATCTCCAGCATCTAGACCTGACAAACCTCTCTTTATATAAGAAAAGGCAGAGATATTTGTAGCTGAATATTTGGAATTATGAAGTTACTAATTAGTGAAAGAGGAAAATTCAGTCTCAATAATCAAAGCAAAAATTATCATTATAGCGAAAGAATCTAAGCCACAGTTTTTGAAGGTTCTGGGGATCAGTCTCAAAATATAGTGACATAGTCTAGTGATGGTTTGCTGAACTCCCTAGAATCCAGAATCACCTGCACATAATGTAGACAGACACGTGAGCGAGGTGACTGGAGAATCAACAAATGAGGTGCTGCAGAGCGATGACAGCATCACACCCTACACTGAGGCTTTATCAAGTGCAGGCTGCCTGTTTCCTACTACTGTTTGCTCTTCAGTTTCTTATTTATATGGATGAATTTTCAAATACAAAATCAGCTCTCAATCCCAAGAATAATTCCACCTGTTTAAGACTCATTATTTAATTTTATGTATCAATTGAATATCTTTACAATGTTTTTGTTAATTATCTTTGCATCTGTTTTCATGGAGGATAATAATTTATACTTTTCTTTTTTCCCAGTTACTTAATACACATTCCCAATATTCCTTCTTTCTTTGAAACCACTTAACCCCTGATTCCCGGCATTCTTGAAGCAGTTCTGAGAGTCATCATTTGCAAGTGCTTTAGGAGATGTAATAAACTTACAGTGGATACTGGTGTCTAATGCTACCAGTAGAAGGCAGGATCATTAAAATATTACTGGGTATTACCATCCGCATTATTGCCGTGATCAAGGACCATGCTGCCTCGGGCTCCCCCTCACAGTCAAAACGACCATGAAATGTAAACATACTGAACTGATTCAGGGTATCTATCAGCCATGGCCATGCAACTGGGGCAGCCACGAAGAGGAATCCAAACCTGATTAAGAAACTAGAACGATCTATGTGGACGGTATTTCAGAAGCAGACGGGGAGTATTAAGCATGAGATTTACTTAAACATGCAGTGTATTTTATCGTGTCCTGAACATATTTTAGAATTAATATGTAATCTCTCTGGCTCACCCAAAATTCTGTAATACAGGTGAGGCTTTTTTAGAAGTCTGTATCCAAAAATGTTTATTTCAGTGCTTAACAGTTTTATGTTTTAGCATAGGGGTTAACATATGGATTTGAGTTTTTGCTGAACTAAGATGTGACAGAAAAAAGCAAAATAAATAAAATATAATAGGATAAAAGGAAATAGATCTTTCACAGATGGGAAAGCGACCAAGAGATGGGGTGAACGGGAAGAGAGCAGACTCAGGTCTAAAGTGGAGTTGGGAGGACCTGTGCATGGGTACCAACTCTCCTCCAGGAATGATAGCATTATGTCGTGCAAAAGTAGGTAAATAAAAAAATGAGTAAAGAACAAAAAAAGAGTGAGGATTCGTTTTAATGCTGCCAGCCAAAATATTCTTTTACCAGTTTACACAGAAAAAATAAATGAGTTTTAAAGCAGGGGTTTAGAATCTATTGCATATTTATGGGAAGAAAAACAAGGAAGAAACAACAAACAAATGAAAACACATTGCCTACCACCCAGCTCACACTGCCCATCTTTGCTAGTGCTCTAGCCAGCAAGCGAAAAGGCTTTCTTAAATTTATATTGTCAACATTCATTTTACTACTGCTCAAGTTGAGACTTCTGTTCAAAAATGAGAGATAAACATGTCAAAATGAAGGAGAAACTTTGGAAAAGTTACAGGTAATAACTTTTCTTCCCATTTTGCGTTCTCTTTTTTGACTGCTCATTAATCATTCTAATAATTTTTAATTTTAGTTGCTTTTATATTCTAAGTTGTTAGTATTTTCCTACAAAAAGCAAGCCACAGTTTACTTCTCTGATCTTTGGTGTCAGTGAAACATACTTAATATTTTGGCTCTCTTAAAGAAGAATTGGCTACATTTACTTTAGATATAATCACCGTACTTACATATATGATGTTTCTGGTTGAAAGCAATTAGCAAAAGTTTAACAATGTAGAAAATACCAATGAATGAGGTTTCAAGTCCTGGATGAGATCTAGGAAGGAGGAGATTAGAGACAGCTGAGAAAATAAGAGAACAAGCCGATGTCTATTCAAGGGTCGAGCCCGGTATTATGCATGCGCAGGAAGGACAGAGTGAGGTGCCAGCCACCAGTGTAGCTGGCACAGACAATACAGCAGTTCAAAGCACACGGAGCCCTGGGAACTGTGTAAGCAGGTTTGATTCTGAGGGAGACACAATGCCATGACCAGAAAGCATAAAAGCAGAGAAAATTACAGAAAAATTGTAATGAAGGGTCTCATGATGGTGAGGAAACTACAGTGGTTTCGGTGTGTTTTACCCCCACATTCATATGCTGCAACCTCAGAGTGAAAATCCCTGTGTTAAAGGGCAGTGATGATGGAGACTTGGGAGGTCACCAGGATCAGAGGAGGTAAAAAGATGAGTCCCCATAATGACATTAGATGAGGAAGAGAGAAACCAGCTAGCTGGGTCTCTCCATGCAACACCCTCCACCATGACAGGATGAAGCAGTTAAGTCCTCATCAGATGCCAAACAAAAGCCGCCACCATGCATCAGACACATCAGCTCCAGAACTGTAAGAAATGCATTTGTATTCATTAACAAACTTTCCATTCTAGTGTTTAGTAATAGGAAAAGAAAATGGATTAAGAGGCGATGTGACACCTGCTGTGAGAGAAAAATATAAACACGTGGACTCATTGAGGAGTTTTCCAGGACCTGGAACTCACACACCCATGGACCTCATCCTTGCTGGAGGCGGGTTTTAAGGCTGCTCTGTTACCTAACGTGAATATAATGAGAGCTTCACCGTGAAGAGGCCATGAGGCCTCGGTGTGCTGCTACTCAGCAGTGAATCTCTTTTCCTTAGATGCAGGAGAGCACAAGCTGGGACTTTGGACTCTGCTCTAAATGACTCCTATAACCAGACCACAGATGTTGTCTGCTCCCCAGCTGTGAACACACAGGAAGACATCTGCAGAGACTCATGGATCGTTCCCTCTGGAGATGATTCTGAGGAGCCCAGTCAGTATTTACAGGTTTGCATGCTGGGGCACAGTAGGGATTTTACAGTATCACACAGAAGCTTGACAATGTAGAGAAAAAGTAAATCTGTATCAATTCCCACAGAGCCCAGGGCATCCCAGGAACTCCCTCAGCAGCTGATCACTGGGAAGCACGGGAAACTTCTGTTCTTTCCCCGAATCAAGCTAGCTGGCTGCTGCCACACATGTGCGGAAGGCTCTGAGCACCTCTGGAGATGACAGTGACTGTCTCTTCTGGGACACAGGTTGTGATGATGGAGCCCACCGTCTGCTCTAAGAACTGAATCACAGTGGAAATGACTAGACACAGAGGATTATTCAACCTCTTTAAAAAACAAAATATAAAAACCAGGAAAGCCCATCTCTGCAATGTGAGAACTAGAGTATAAAAATTTATTTCATTTTACATTGCAAAAACAGCTTCCTAAGGTAACACAAACACCCTGAAGAAAGCCCTCATTTTATTTACTTGATTTGGTTCATTTCCCTGCTCAGAACCAGAGCAGCAAGTGACCTAGAGCTGGGACTCTGATGTCTCACTGACCCTCAACTCCTTGATGTTTAACCTACAGAAACCATGTAGTTATCACTATATATAGTGTTAAGTCACCACATTGGTGACAATTTCAGGCAGAGTAATAGAAAACTGATAATGCAAATTTCATGAGCAGTGAAACATGATCCTCAACTTGGAAACTATAAAAATGTTCATCTGAGTTACATCAATAACAAAAAGGACCGTTTTACTGAATTTTCGAGCT
Organism: Hydrochoerus hydrochaeris; assembly: GCA_004027455.1. NCBI lineage: Eukaryota > Metazoa > Chordata > Mammalia > Rodentia > Hydrochaeridae > Hydrochoerus > Hydrochoerus hydrochaeris. Next base: position 9,691 of record PVLA01013067.1, on the reverse strand, counting down.
GCTTGAGCAAGGAGGCAGAGGCGTGTGGGAGGCCCAGCGCTAGGGGGAGAAGTTAGTAAGCGACACTGCTAAGCCTGAAGCTGTGCACTCCTAGGCTTCTGAATACCACTCCACCAGTAGCGTCACAATATGATGACATTCAAATAGATAGACCTGGCCACAGCTGTGGAAGGAATAATAGTGTAAAGCCATGAGCACTGAATAACCTGAAAAGAACAAATAATAAATTTAGATCTGAGGATTTAGGACAGAAACACGAAGATAGAGACATCTCTGTCAAACAAGCACAGTACTTACATCACAATTCTTGGCATTCTCTAACACCATAGTAGATTTTTTGTGACCTCAAGTAGGAGTGGTACAAAAATGAAGGAGCAGCATGATACTGTATGCAAAAGATAACACAATCTTTAATAGTCAAACTTCTTTTAATTTACCGTGACAGAAAAAAAATCTAAGTTAAAAGTTGCTCCATGGTTAAGAAGATTTTGTTGATTGTCAAAACAGTTCTGAGAAACAGTAACTCTGAGTTTGTAATTTAATAAGAAAGATGGTAAATTGTAAATTATCTGGCAGGACAAACATGCTCAGTTTAGTTTGGATGTTTTCCATTTCGTAGCTGAGGTACTGTTTCTAAACAAGTGCAAAGATCATTGCAGAAAGAGGAGCATCAGTGAGGTGGAGCCTCAGTGTGGAGTGACCTGGGGAGGTTTTTGTACAGAACTGGAGCACTGTGGGAAGAGGCTCTTTACCCTGCTGACAGCAACAGTTCACAGCATCCTCGGCCTCCACAGGGTGGATAGGGAGGGTGAAGTCTGTCCCAGACCCACTGCCACTAAATCAGTCTGGAACTCTTGGGCTCCATTGGATGCTCCATAGATCAGGGCTTTGGGAGGCTGCCCTCTCTTAATTTGATACCAGGACATAAAAGTGGTACTACTGAATCTGTCCAAATATGCCTGTATATGCTGGCTGGCCCTGCAGCAGATGGTGACTTTCTGTCCTGGAGACAGGGAAAAGGAGGCTGGAGACTGGGTCTTCACAGTGTCCCCACCAGAGTGTGGGATGATAAACACACACAATGGAGTGTAACAGATTCACTCACACATTACAGCCTAGCACAGTTGTGTTAATCACACCTGTTACAGGCACCACTGAGTAATCAGAAACCAAAGGGCATTTTCAATGTGAAATCTAGAATAAATGCCTTTTTCCATTAATGAGGAAGGCACAGAGAAAATAATGACCACGTTTTTAAGCCTGTGCAATACTTGACGTCCCTCAGTGACCTGGAGCCTCAGCAGAACCAGGAGCAGGTGAGCTCCAGACCCCATGTCTGAGAGCTGGACTGGCCTATGATTCACAGAGGCCCTGGGGAGCTGCCTTTGAAGAAGCTTTGATCACTGGCACCCTCAGATGAACATGCAAATCAGCTCTGGGAAACTCTGCCTTTGTGTGACCCAGAGGCAACTGAAGTCTGTGAAATGTTTCCTAGGGTGGCGTAAGCACTTTTCTGGGGGGCATTTGACCTCTTCCACTAGATCCTAGTGTCCTTAACTGCATGAGATGACATTTGTGGAAGTGTGTCAGTGCTTGCTTTACTATAGGGATATAATTGGTGTGAGAAACTTTTGACCCCTTAAAAGTAAATTTCATGTCACCTCAAAAAATAAGGCATTTCAGCTTGTCATTATTGCCAGACAGGGAAAATGCTAGTTTTATAAAGGTATAAATTAAGGTGATTGTGTTCAGATAGAAAGATCAAATTGGGCCAGGGAAGTAAGTTGGAGTAAGACAAACCTACAAATCTCATGGAGAGACACAGTAGATGAGAGAGAGAAGCGTGGAACATAGGTGAAGCTCAGGAACCTACACTGATCAGTGAACTGGCTGCAGTGTTAGGATGTGTCTGTCCCCTTCTCAGTCCTCATCCAAGGATGCTTCCATTACTTACCCTCAGAGACAGGACAGCCATCATGCCCTGTTCAGCCCTCATGATTCTGCTAGTTCAAATTTTTGTTATTATTGAAGGCTTGAAGCAAGGAATTTCATGTTCTGCTGTAGCAGGATACAATCTTCCCAAACCCTAGCGAGGGCTGTGTAATCAAAGTTAGACTGACTTTGGACCATGATGTCAATGGAATGATTTTAATCTAAAAACTTTGATTAGAAGCTAAGAGTACAAGGCACCAACAAAAATCTTTGAAAATGTTTTATTTCACTCACTCCTGTTCACATCTGTGTATGTTATCACAGAATTTTATCAAACTACTATTGTGTATTAAGATTGATCTCTTTAGCAAGATAGAAAAGAACAGAAAGATTCAGAATGGCTGAGTATAGGAAGCCCCAATCCGGAGTTACGCAGAGAAAATGTTCTGAAAAAAGACGGAGTTCATTGTCGTATACATTTTTTTTTTCTGAGTAGCAAAGTTTTACTTCAATTCTTTTTCTGCTCATAAATGACTGAAAAAGCCACTCAGAAGGCAAACGCAGCTGCTGTCTAAGGCCACCAAGGATGTCTCTCAGACAAGAGGCACTGTGGAGTGCAGGCCCCCCTGCCACCTGGGCCCAGGAGCCCTGCAGGTCGCCAGGCTGGCAACTTGGGGTGCCTAGCACTGCCTGTGTTGGGGGGTGCAAGGAAATGCTACCGTCCCATGGTTGTGGGCTCCAGCCGGTGGGGGCCTGTGGTTCTGGAAGGGACTTTGGGTGTCAATTATCTTGTAGTGTCAGTGAGGATGGCCGTGACGGGTGGCAGCCTGGGTCCCTGGCCCCCAAGCCCTAGGCTCCCTGAAAGTGCTGGGGACCTCACTGGGGGAGCCAGGGCAGGGTTCGCAGGCTGGGACGTGTGTGTCCCCAGCAGAGCCACCAGGGCACAGGCAGGCCAGGCTGAACCCAGGCCCCCCGAGGGGCGGTGGGGGACAGGGAAGGGGACGCGGGCTAGTGGACAGCAAGTGCTCAGAAGGTGAAGCAGCGCTCCTTGGCGTGGCCCAGGCGCCCCAGCTTGGGCAGGCAGGCGAACTGCATCATGGGCGGAGGCCCGCACATCTGCACCAGCGTCAACTCGCCCGGCCGCGGCAGATGGTTCTGGATCATCTCGTTCACGAAGCCCTGGCTGTAGTCCCAGGCCTCGGGGGCCTTGTCCAGTGTGTACCACAGCTTGAAGCGAGTGAAATGCGTGTTCCTCAGTTCCTCCAGCACAGGCCGCAGCAGGATGTCCTCCTAAGTCTGGTTGGCAAAGAGCAGGTAGCACACGGTGGGGTCCTCCGTGTCCTTCATGATGGCCCCGATCACCTGCAACATGGGGGTGATGCCTGTCCCTCCAGCGATCGTGCCCACCGCCTTGGCCATCTTGATCACTGGGCTGGACTTCTTGTCCGACCGGATGACGAAGTTCTCTCGGCCCTAGTAGACCAGCAGCCCGTTGGGGCCCCGGAACTCGATGGTGTCCCCGATCTGCAAGCTCTCCAGGTACTGAGACATCTCCCCCCGCCGCGGGAAACTTGGGGTTCATGTCCTTGAAGTAGATCTTGATGACCAGGCCCACGAAGCCCTTGACATCGTCGCTGGAGACGGGCGTGTAGGGCCGGATGACCAGGTGCCCATCGATTCGAGCCGAGAGGTAGATGTGCTGGCCGATGGGCAGGCCCAGGACGTGCTGGGGGGACGGCAGGGCGAAGCGGAAGCGCCGGGAGTCATGGCTGGTGATCTCCTTGTCTATCAGCCACAGCGGGTACTTGATGTCTGGGCTCTCGAGGGTGATGGCCGGCCGGGGGTGCTGGAACAGCTTCATCAACAGGCTGTGGAGAGACCAGACCGGGGAGAGCGCCACGCGCCCCAACGTGCTCAGCTGGGCCCCATGGTGGCCCCGCCGCCGCTGCCGCTCCGCCGCTCGCCGAGACAGTGGCCATCACCGCCCGCGCCCGCGTCCGCGACACCTCCTGTCGTATACATTTATGTATTTAAAATTCTACATATTAATTTTATTTAGTGAACAAAATCTTCTCTAGATCATGAAGGAAGTCCCTGTTGGCTCTAAGCACAGGGAAGCCCAGGTGACATGGAACCAGCACCCACAGGACTACTTTCAGGATTCCTTTCACCCAGCTTCCAGCTCAGTTTTCCCAGCATCTTGGTTGGGCTGAGGTTCAGGTGTCTGATAATGTCTTCACTATCAACCTTGCTGAGGCTGAAGATATTCTGCCTTACTGCTCTCCCTCAAGTCAATCTAGATTCCCTGCAGGGTCACAGTCATATCACCAAGCCCAAGTCTGAGGTTCTAAGGTTGTTCCCTAGCAGTTACTCCCCTTCCCACAGCACTTGCACTGAAGAAGACATTAACAGCAGTGAAGGAGGGTGAGTCTTAGTAAGATGCAGGGGAAGCTCGGCATCCTCAGTGTGTGCCTTCCTAACAAAGAGCTTACAAGGGCTGAAATTCACGCACAACTCTAATATAGCTACAAGAGCCCAGGGAGGCTCCAGGCCACACTGCTGTTGAGAACCTGAATGTCCCCAGATGGTCTGTGTGTTAATGACTTGGATGCAGGTTGGAGCCTAAAGGAGACTTTAAGACATGGGGAATGATGGGAGATCAGTCCGTCACACAAGCGGGGTTTGGAGGGAAATTGTGGGACTCTCGCTCCTTCATGTTTTTGTTTATTTCTGTCCATGAGGTGAGTGATTTTGCTCTGCTACATGCACCACAAGTGGTAAACAATAGAGACACCCTGCAGTAACCTGGAGCCCTCAAATCTCTGATTCAGAATAAACCCACACACTTTAGGAGTTTAAGACTCCAGTGTGGTTTACCAATTGCTCTAGTCAGAGTTACAAGGAAAACAATCTAATAAGAGACACATAATTTACAGAAATATTTTATTATAATCACCCAAAGATTCAAACAGAAAAAGAGCAGGAAATCTGTCCACACAATAAAGTCCCCCAAAGATACAGCTGTGGTCTCTGATCCCAAGGCAGTGTCCTACATGAGTCCAGCTGCACACCGAGAGACCCTGACAAGGTCTCATGCAGACCTGTTTCCTGGACCTGAGCTTTGAATACCCAAAGGTAAGTGCTAGAAGCCAGAATGTTTGTGCCAGTGGGATGAAAGTTCTGTGCCAGTGGGCTGAGGGATCTGCATTGAAGCCGGGAAATGACACTCAAAAGCAAGGACCAGGGTTCCCTGCACAGTCATTCTCAGTGATAATGAGGACCTGAGGTTCTCTGATGATCAGAACAGTCAAGTTCATGCAGGAAGGAAGCTCAGCATGCTCCTGCAGGAAAACCCATGGCAGCAGGAGAATGAAGAACACTTGGGAAACCAACATCACACTTTCCACACTGGATCCTTTCACTGGGCCACAACCCTCAGGTGGACCATCCACACCCAGCACCACCAGGCTGATTTAGTTCAGCCGGTTGTCACAAGTTGATACCAGGTGTCAGTGCACCGCACTGAGGAAACCTAACTGGAACTCGGGCTGTTCCACTTTTACTCTAACACACAATAAAAGCTGTTCCAACATTTTAAACATTGAATAAATCCTGATGACACTCACTGCAAATCCTGTTAGTGTGATAAGTATAATAAATCAACAAAAGCAAAGACACTGGTTTCTATTAATCATTGGCTGTGAGATTATGCACTAAGTAAGAGATACATGCAAAGTGCTGCAGGGAATGCTGGCAGCACTGCTAGGAGAATGTTAGGGAAAGTTAGGCTTCATGTGAGGCTGAACAAGTACCTCCTTCCTCTGTGCTTCTTTGTCTACTTACTCAACAGCCATCTTCATGATTAGAAACTGAATGCAAGGAACAGCAAGGATGTGTAACTTTCTATAGGTGCTGGTAGGAGAGAGATGGCACCCTAGCCCTGAAACAGAGATTAAATGTCCAAGTGCTTTGTTTGCATTATCGGTGTCAGGTGTTTGTCCAAGTGATGAGAAAGTGCTTATGACAGACATCAGAGAAGTGGGAACCTTGCTGTGACTGTAACTGACCTTGTGGTTTAGGAGGTTTTGGAAGGTGTTTGCGGGAGGGGCCTGGGAATATTTGTTGCTGCAGCCTGAGAAACCTGAGAATGCTGTGAGCAGTGGTTGATGTGCAACACTGACAGATTTCAGGACACAGAATGATTATGGGGATGCAGAGAGCTAAGGCCAGGGGCAGCTGATTTCAGGTAGATTCAAGGGCTCCATTGGCCTCTACTGGGCTGGAGGTCATTGTATTTTTCTCTGTAATTGGAGACATTATAGGAAACTGAGACTATAGGAAGTTTATTTATTAATTTGAAGATTAAAGTTTTAAAGCACCCCAATATTTAGGCTGTGTAATAGGTACCGATGGCTTCCTTGCAGAGATGTGCAATAAAAACCCTGGAGCAAAAAGCTCATATTCAAATCTCATTTGAGATGAAGCACCTACCATGTTAGGGAAAATAAAAGAACTTATTGCTGAAAACATTAGAATTCAAAAGAAATCAAGGTCTTTGCATCAGAACTATAGGAAAGACAGTTTAAAACAATTTCAGGAATTTCCAAAAACCCATGAATTCCAAGATCAATGTTGAAAATTTTAATTATTTCCTTAAGGAGCAGGACTCCTTGGCTCTTTGCCCTTGAAGTGTTTTCTAGGGGATGTTTTTCAGGATTTCTTTCACAGTGTTCAACTTCCAAGATCTCAGAAGCCTCTGTAGTCATGATGCAAAAGTAGCAAATGATGGTTACTGCTCCTCTGGTAGCAGACACTGATGTCATCAGGGTGGTGCTGGCTTTATACACATGCGAAATGTAAAAGATGCGCATTAGAGAGGCTTCACCCAGATTCCAAGGGAAGACCTGGGGGCCATGCAGTGTGCACCAAGAAAACAGTGCAAGAATCTGTGAATATGAACGCAAAAGGACTGTGTCACTCTAGGATGCTGGGAAAACCAGGAATGTGGAACATCTGTGGAAAGGCAGGGAGCAGAGACCCTCAGAGAGAGGCATGAGGTCTGCAACTGGACACAATGTAGAGATCGGGTTGCCACAGCCCCTTGAAGTACAAGGCTGTCCACAACTTTCCCAGGGTACTGGACACAGGATCACAGGGTTCAATAATTGCTTTTTTGGTCACTATTCAGTACCACTCCTGTGTACTTCTGTATTTCTTCCTTTTGCAATGAGACTTTTTAATGTGTGTGAGTGCATTGGAGGTACTAAGTAGATTTTTCTTTTTTTTTTTTTTTAATTTGATAGAGCCTCAATTTGAAATTCGGCCTGGAGTCTCCGAAGACACTTTGGACTTGGTCTTTGCGGCACAGTGGAAACTGTTGATTCATAAAGATGGAATAAACACATTTTACATAATGAGATGGACAGGAGTTCATTGGCTGCCCAGAATGTAATGTTGCTTTTTAGATAAAAAGTGTCCCCAACTGCACCATGTGTGTGAAAGCTGAATGGCTCAGGGAGTCAGTGTGCCCCTCAGTAGATGCAGTGGAGCCCCCTGGTGAGGTCAGTAGGTGGTTGCGCTATGAAGAGGTGGGGTCTGGCTGGAGGGGGGTACCTGGGGATGTGACCTGAGAAAGTGTCCTCCTGTCTTTGAATCTTCTGTCCTCTCAGTGCTTCCTAGTCCATTCCTGGCCATTGGTATTTTGTTCCAGGCATTAGGCAATTAAAGGCGCATGACTGACACCATGTTAGGAATTTAAACAAGTGTCTCTTACTTTACTGGCAAGATCTCACTGTGCACAACTCATTCTGCGCATAACTGTCCTGTAAATAATTCCCCTGTGTTTGTATTTCAGGGATAATAAAGGAGGGGATTTCACTAACTGTTCCTGGGTTAGGTGTCTGAGTCTCTCAAAACTGCTCTTTGCCCTGTGTCCTTGCACTGTGCTGGAAATTGGACTGTGGGAAGGGATGTGGACAGGTCAGTGCTTTTAGTACTTTGCGCTGACCTTGCTCTTTCCCTTTCTCACACGGAGTGTTCGTCAGTAACTGCAGAGTGTACTGGAGCACAGCATCCTGAGCTGCCAGCTTGGGGCATCTGGGAGGGAGAGTGCGCTCCCTGCTCCAGCCCTCACAGAGGAGGGATGAGGTACACAGTTCACCCCAAGAGTCACACTTCCCATCAGATCACACCCACCATGGGCTGATCTTCCAAATTCTCCTAATATGGTGAAAGGGGAACAGTGAGTCTCCCTCTCTCTGGCTCACTTTGCTGAACTCTGGCAGCTGCCTCACGATGCATCCTCGGCTGCTCTTGCACTGTGTGTGCAACTGTAGTTAATGAACCCACCTCGTATTATTTACACGTGTCATACGTTCAGATTGGGAAAGCAAAGCATGTATTTGCATTCAGGTGTGAAACACATCATGGAAAGTAATCTTCTGTTGTGCTTATAAAAGGCCTTGAAATCAGCAAATTTTTTTGTTAGTGTCCAGGAAAGTTTGAAAAATATAAATTATTTTAGCATAATTGTACTCTATAAACACAACTAAGGCCAACCTAAATATATCAAATACTCACAGAGAAAAAACCATGTGACTGAGAACATACAATTTGAAATCCTAATCCACACCCTACATATTGTGTCAGCACATGGAATATACATGGGACTGAATCAATGTCAGCACAATTTATTTCTGAGATATTAATTTAACAAAGATATATTTCAATAAACACATCGCCACACATTTAGTTATCTAAACTACTTTACTGTAGTTCAGGTGACTCAATTTTTCAAATAACATCTCAAACTCCCCAAATTCCTGTCACTAACAGATCTAAGGTGCCACAGCGCCTCCTGGCGGTAAAATGTTAAATATCTTCAGTTTGTAAATGTGTGAGCAGTTACTTAGTTTGGTCCCACCATTTGAAGCTCACTTAGAACCCCAGATGGGGCTATGCCTGTGCGAATTCGACGCTGCACTTTTCCCCTTATGTAATTAGTCAGGGTTTATAAAGGGGTAGTGAGATATTTTATGAATAATCCGTGCCTGATTAAAACATCATCTTGAATTCATGGAGTCTCAAGTTCTTCAGTGGCTCATCACGTACAGTCACTGATTGCTTTAAGACTCACACAGACCGATGGGGGCAGTCAGGTTCCCTTTCAAATTGACACCCACTGTTTTGTTTTGCTTTCTTTTGTTTTTTTGCTGTGCTATTCTCTTCTATAAATCACTTTTTAATGCTTCTTCCAGTGTTATCTTATATTTTCCCTATTCTAGATTTAGAAATAGATATTTGGTTAAGGATGAGCTTTTTTTCTGATGAATACTATTTAAAAAGTATGGGTAGCTGATGAGAAAGTGGGATGAATTTCTTTAATATTAGGTAAAATTACCAGTTAATTTCATCAACCAGAAGGACACATAACCCTTCTGTCATAAAACATCATATGTAGTCACTGATTACTTTAAATCTCACAAGTCCCTATGTAGGCATTTATTTTTTGCTGTGCTGTTCTCTTCTATAAATAATTTTTCAAATGCCTCTTCAAGGTTCGCCTTATATTTTCCCTATTCTAGATTAAGAAATAGTTATTTGGTTAAGGTTGCTAAAGATCAGTATTTTATTTTTAGTTGAACAACAGTATTGACAAACTATGGGTTCTTGCTAGTAAAGTGGGTTGAATTTCTTCAATATTAGGTAAATTACCAGTTTATTTCACTAACCAGAAGGACACACATGATCTTTCTCACAT
>PVLA01013066.1:0-39459 GCA_004027455.1 Hydrochoerus hydrochaeris | reverse complement strand
TGTGATATAATGATTAGGCTCTGGAGTGAGAGATTCCTGCAAGCACCTGTGAGCTCCCAGGAGCTCTTGAGTTCATCTCCCAACAATATGTGCACCTTCATTACTAGTCTATTCCCAAGTGGAGCCCATGGTTTCCAAGAATTAATATTCATGTATCCCATGATTTCCAAGTTTTTGGATTCAGATTCAAATCAATGTCATGAACTTAACCGAATTTACAAAGAAATAACAGGATACTTGGCCAAATGGAACTAGAGCTAATAGTTGAAGGCTGAGGTAATTAATCATAGTAGAATGAATAGAAACGAAGCTGAGGCACAGCCTGAGTTGGTCTCCATTCTAGGCAGAAGCTGCATGATTGAGCTCCATTCTCACTAAAAGGTAGGAAGAGACTATTAATTTCTCTGCAACTACTTTGCAAATATTCTTCAGTCACAATATGCTTTATGCAAAACCAAATGCAGAAATGTGAGTCATAGGTCAAAATGGGACCTTGTGAACTACCAAATATACATAAGAAAATGTATACTTTTATCTAGACCCACTTATGTCTCCAATATGAGAATCACAAAATAATAAAACAACCAGTATCAATACACTAATTGTTATTTTAAATGTAATAGATGACAAGATTAGGTATTTCTAGAAACAAATGGAAGCTTATAAGCAGTTCATTCAAAGCATAAGAGCTGAATCTTGCAAAATCACCTATATGAAAATTCTCATGGATGGGCCCATAGAAGATCAGATGCTATACAAACAGTCCTCAAGGAAGTAGCTGTCAAAAGTCTTACACACATGGAAAAAGTGTTGAAAATAAAATGCAAGTAACTGGGATATGAAGCATTCTAACATCAGCAATTAGAACATGAATAGAAAACAATTACAAAATCTTTGACAAAAATAATGGACCAATTCATCATACATGCGAAAATATATCAACCAAGAATCTTTATGTACATAAAACATAGAGAAACAAAATGATACTTCAAAACTGCACAGTAAAATTATTGAAGTAAAAGAAAGTGATAATAAAGCATACAAAAAGGAGATATATCAAGAAATGAAACATCCACATATGGTGGCACATGCCTGTAATCTCAGCACTCTGAATGCTGAGGTACAGTGATTATCATGAATTGAAGTTCAACCATGGTACATAATGATTTTCTGGCCAGCCTGAAATACATAGGGAGACATTGCCTGAAAAAAATATGAAAAATAAATCAAACATTACCGAAAAACCCATAGAGGGTCTCAAACTCACCCAGCCAGCAATATGGCACAGAGATGCAAAAGAAACACAGAGAAAAGGTTCAGCAGTTGAGGGGTTTGGGGATGATCCAACGTTCTCAGAGGAACAAAAGGCCTCATTTACAAGAGCTCATAGGTTTATTCATAACAGTCAGGGAAATGGCAGGGGCCAGGGCACAATGAAACTTTGTAGCTGAACCAGGCATAGAGGCTTCCACTTATTAATGCACAGATAATTCTCAAGTATGCAAGTCTAGCATTTTTTACTGCCAGGAATATAGCCAGATCTGCATTTCTCAATGATTGGGGTGAAGGAAAGATAAAGGACCACTCCCAGACAGGGCTTCATTTCCTTTGTAAGAGTAGTGTGCTGGTCTCCCACAAAATGCAAAATTCAAATAGCATTCCTGTACAAAAATAATTACCTCAAATAACATAAATTACAGAAAACTTGCTGTATTAAATCATCAAAAATTTAAAATAAAATATTTAGGAATTAAAGAATTTTAAAAAACTGCAAAAAGAGAGTAAAGTGGATATGAGAAAATGAAAAATATATCCTTTATTCAGAACCAATAAGGTCAGAATATATGCAAAACTGTGTAACACAATTCACAATTTCAATGAAAAGTCCAATGGCATTCCTCACAGAACTAAAAAATGCATTGCAAAAATTTATATGGAACCACAGAGAACCTGAATAGCTAAAGGAATACTAGGCAACAGGAATAAGGTGGGAGGAGCCACAAAATTATATTACAAAGTTACAATGATGAAAAAAAGGCATGATATTGAAAAAAAGAATCATGGATCAATGAAACATAATAAAAGATACAAAAAGAACTCTAGAAACACTCAGTTATGTTATTTCTGACTGGAAAGCCAGATCCCATCATTGGAACAAACATAGCAACTTTAATAAATGGTGCTGAAAAAACTGGCTAGCCCAGTGCTAATGGTTGAATGTAGCCCCATATCTTTCAGCAAGAAGTAAACTAAAATCAAACTTGATCAAAGAGCTAAGCATTAGAACAGAAATCTTTAGTCTACTAGAAACAGTGGATGAAATTGTTGAAGATATAGGTGTAGGGAAAGACTTTGCAAAGAAAATCTTGGTTGCACAAGAAATAATACCAATAATCAACAAATGGAATCACATAAGTTTTAAAGCTTCCACAATCAAAGGAAACCACTTACATAGTTATGAGACAACCTATCGAACTGGAGATAATTTGTGCCAACTACTACACAAAGGACTACATCTAGAAGACATAAATAATTCAAAAATTAGATATTCTCTAATTTCAATAACCAGTTAAAGTGGACATCTGAAATGAATATATAATTCTCAAATGAAGAAATATAAATGGCCAATAAATTCATTAAAAATGTTCAACAGTTCTGGCCATCCTAGAAATGCAAATGAAAACAGCACTGAGACTCAATGTCACTCCAGAAAGAATCCTCCATTGAGAAATAAACCAGTAACAAATATTGGCACTGCTACATTGAGATAAGAGTGCTTTTCAGCTTTTGGTGCAACTGCAAACTTTTATAACCACTATAGACATGACTCTGGAGGTTCCTCAAAAACAAGCAGTAGAAATTTCATTTGATCCAACTATTGCACTTCTGTGCATCTTCTCAAAAGTGTTGAAGAGATCATGCCATAGTGATATATGCATATCCTTGTTTACAGCAGTGAAATCCATGGTATTTAAAACTTGGACACAAATTATATGTCCATAAAAAGATAAATGGATTTTTAAAATGTGGTATTTACACACAATGGAGTACTACTCTGCAATGAAGTGGGTAAACTTGAGTCACTGTAGGGAAATGGATGCACCTGTGACAAAAGTGTTAAGTGAAGAAATACAGATGTGCAAGCTACAATACTGCACAGTTGCTCTCATATGAAAAACTCACTCTCTCTCTCTCTCTACACACACACACACACATACATATATATATATATATACATATATATATGTATATATATATATATATATTTCAGATAACATAAAAATTATTGGAACCCAATGCATTGGACTTATCTAGTGTTTTACCTTGACAGTACAATCATAAGACATGTTTTATATGTCTTTTGTTCTATTTTTCTGATTTTCAATCTGTATGTATGATAATTAACATTGTAAATTCTTATAAGATAAATAAATGTATTTTATGTTGGAGTAACAAAAAAGGAGGAAAGTGGAGGAAAGGGAATGAAAATATGTTATGTACATGTATCAAACTCCTGTAGTGACTTTAATCATTATACACTTCAAACATGTTCCAATAAATGTGAAAAAAATAGGAAGATAATAAATATGAGGTAAAAGATATGCTGTGCCAATATGTTTGATTTCTTATAAAATATTAATTGAGGATCCTGAAATAAAAGATGCATTTTAACATTTAGACTGGTAGTCTTCAATTTTCAATCATGAAAAGAACTTTTAATCTTAAAATTTATCAAAAGTATCGAACAGTTTTATTCATATTGTTTATGTCAAAACTTATTTTAGAGATCACACTGAAATTACTTAAATTACTATGTATACAAATACTCTTTAAATTATTAGGGCAATATATATGGATAGACCAGTCATCAATTGAAATTCTGAAAACTAAAACTGCATTCAGGGTACATGACCAACTCAACTTCATAGGTTAGGAACAGAAATACTCAAAAAACAATGGCAACATAGTTTAAGATAAACAAAATCTCACAGTCTGTACATACATAACTTATGTTTGGGTAGAGGAAAATGTATAATTTAAAAAAAATTTATTTAAAGAGAAAAAAAAGCAAAACAGAAAAAAGGGTAGCAACAATATAGAATTCCAAAGGGAAAAAAATAAAAAAAAACTAAGAAATCACTACTTGATAAATTACATACTGTCATCTTGGAAATAGTTGTTCAAGTTACAAAATTAAAGCATGCAAAGTAGACATTCAAACAGTGAGATTGCAAAGAGTTCTGCTCAATAATCTTACAAAAACTTAGTATTATGGTCATCTATCTAACACACTTAAACATAACATGCAGTTATATCATTTAGAGCACTTTCTTTTCCTCTCTTTTTTATAGTAGCAATTAAACTTTTTGGATTTTATTACTCCTACATTTCTTATTACTTTTTACACTAGAGACACAATGTGATATTTATAAATATGATTCTTATTTATTTCACTAATGAGGATAGTCTCAAGTTGTCTCCATTTACCTATGAAGGCCTCAAGATCATCCTTTTTTATACCTGAGTAATATTCCATTGTATAAAAATATCACTTCTTTTTCACCCACTGTGTGGTTGATGGGCATCGTGGTTGTTTCAAGATTTAGCTATTACAAATTGTGCTGCTATGAACATGGGTGCACATATATCACTGTGATATGACCTTTTCAGTTTTTCTGGGAAAATACCCAGGAGGGGAATAGCTGGATGGTTACACCAGTCTACACTCTCACCAACAGTGGCACAGTGTTCCTTTTCCCCACAGCCTCACCAATATTTGCTATCAGTTGATTTCTTGATGGCAGCTATTCTTTCTGGAGTGAGATGAAATCTCAAAGTTGTTTTAATTTTCAGTTCCTCAATGACCAGTGATGGTGAATATTTCTTCATGTATTTATTTGCCACTTGTATATCTTCTTTTGAGAACTGTGTGTTCATCTCAGATGCCAATCTATTCAGAGGGCCTTTGAATATGGGGAGCTTGATGTTTTTCAATACTTTATATGTTCTTGATATAAGTCCTTTTCTTGAGGGGTTGCTGGCTAAAATTCTTTCCCATTCTGTGGGTTTTCTTTTCACTCTGTTGGTGATTTCTTTTGAAGTGCAGAAACTTTTTAATAATATGAGATCGCAGTTGTTGATTCTTTCAACTGTTTCTTGTGCAGTTTGCATTTTGTTCATGAATACTCTGCCTATCAATGTGTCTCCAAGACGTCTACCTACCTTGTCTTCCAGTATATTTAGTGTTTCTGTTTTAATATTTATGTCTTTGATCCATTTAGACTTTTGTGTATGGTGATAGGCATGGATCTAGTTTCAACTTTGGCATGTGGAGAGCCAAATTTTCCAACATTATTTATTAAAGAAGCTGTCCTTCTTCTGGTGAACATGTTTAGCCCCTTTGTTAAATATCAGGTGGCTGAGTATCTTTGTAGTTGTGCTTGCATCTTCTAATCTGTTCCATTGATCCTCAGGTCTATTTCTTTGCCAGTACCATGCTGATTTTATCACTGTGGCTTTGCAGTACAGTTTCAACTCAGGAATTGAGATGCCTCCTGTCTTTCCTTTGTTGCCCAGAATTGCCTTTGCTATTCTAGTTTTCTTCTGTTTCCAAATGAATTTTAGGAGTGTTTTCTCTAGATCTGTGATGTATTTTAATGGTATTTTGATTGGGAATGTGTTAAATCTGTATAACAGTTTTGGAAGTATGGGCATTTTCACAATGTTGTATCTTCCTAGCCAAGAGCAAGGAATATCCTTCCATTTTCTAATAACCTCTTCAATCTCCTTTTTTAGCATAGTATAATATTCAGCATATAGGTCTTTCACATTCTTACTTAGGTTGACTACTAAGTGTTTCATTTTTTAGATGTTATTGTGAAGGGTGATATTTCCATCATTTCTGTCTTGGTGAGGTTTTTGCTTGTGTACAGGAATGCTATTGATTTTTGAGCATTGACTTTGTATCCAGCAATGCTGCTGAATTTGTTTATTACCTCTAGTACTCTTTTGTTGGAGTTTTTGTGTCTTCTATATAGAGTATCATGTCGTCTGCAAATAGCGACATTTTAACTTCTTCCTTTCCTATCTTTATTCATTTTATTTTTCTCTATTTTCTGATTGCCTGAGCTAGTGTTTCTTGTGCAATCAGAACTATATTGAATAGGGTGGTGATAGTGGACATCCTTGTCTTGATCCTGATTTTAAAGTGGAAGCTTTCAGTTTTTGTCCATTTAGTATAATGTTGGCTGTTGGTCTTTCATAGATGGCCTTTATAAGGTTGAGGTAGACACCGTGTATTCCAACTATCTGAAGGTTTTTTATCATGAACAAGTGTTGACTTTATCAAAAGCTTTTTCTGCATCTATTGAGATGATCATGGGTTTTTGTTTTTGTCTCTGTTGATGTGATGTATTACATTTATTGATTTGCCTATGTTAAACCATCCCTGCATTCCTGGAATGAACCCACTTGGTCATGATGTATAATCTTCTTGATGATTTGCTGCATTCTATTTGCCAGTATTTTGTTGAGAAACTTTGCATCAATGTTCATTAGTGAGACTGGCCTATAGTCCTCTTTTTTGGCTGGATCTTTCTCTGGTTTTGTTATCAGAGTAATACTTGCCTCCAGGAATGATTTAGGGAGGATTGCTTTTTTCTCAATTTCTTTGAAGAGTTTAAAGAGTGCTGGCATCAAATCTTTTCTAAATTTCTTGTAGAATTCAGCTGTGAATCCATCAGGACCTGGACTTTTCTTTGTTGGTAAGTTTTTAATTACATTTTCAATTTCAGTTGCTGAAATTGGGTTATTCAAAATTGCTATATCTTCTTGGTTGAGTTTTGATAGTTCATATGTTTCTAGAAATCTGTCCATTTCCTCTGTGTTTTCCCCTCTATGTGAGTAGAGATTCAAAGTAGGTTTTCATGATCTTCTGAGTTTCCATAGGATCTGTAGAAATTTTCCCTTTTCAGTCCTTATTGTGTGAATTTGGGTTTTTCTTTCTTTTTCTCGATAAAGTTAGCTAGAGGTTTGCCCGTTTTGTTTATTCTCTCAAAAAACCAGCTTTTTAATTGATTAATTCTTTTTTTAAATTGCATTAATTTCTGCTCTAATCTTTACAATTTCCTTCTTTCTATGAGATTTGTGTTTAACTTGCTCTTGTTTTTCTATAAGCTAGAGATGAAGCATTATGTTGTTTATTAGTGCTCATTCTGTTTTCTTGATATGGCAAGTTATTGCTACATATTTCCCTCCTAAGACCACTTTCATTGCATCTCACAGATTACAGTATGTTGTTTCTGCATTTTCATTGAATTGTAGGTATTGCTTTATTTCTTCTTTAATTTCATCTATAACCCACTGGTTGTTGAAAAGGCTGTTATTTAATTTCCATGTATTTATGCAGGTTTTGCAATTTCTTTTGCATTATTTTCCAGTTGTGGTCAGATATTATGCAAGGGATAATTTCAATACTTTGCATCTACCTAAGAAACTTTTATGGGAAAATATGTGGTCTGTTTTAGAGAATTTTCCATGCACATCTGAGAAGATTGTGTATTCTGATGTGGTTGGGTGGAACACTCTGTAAACACCTACTAAGTCCCATGGCTCGCAGGTATGATTCAGTTCTATTATTTCTTTTCTGACTTTTTGGCTAGTTGATCTATCTCTTTGTGACAATGGGGTGTTAAGGTCCCCTGTTATAATTGTGTTCTTGTGTATTTGGGTTTTCATGTGTATTAGTATCTGTCTTATATAGTTGTGTGCTTCTGTGTTTGGTGCATATATATTTATAATTGTTAGTTCTCCCTCTTGAATTTTTCTACTTACAAGTATTTCTTGACCTTCTTTATCTCTTTTAAATCATTTTAGGTTTGAAGTTCATGTTGTCTGCAAATTGAATAGTTTCCCCTGATTTTTTCTGGGTTCCTGTTACATGGAATACTGTTTTCCATCTTTTGACTTTTAATCTATGAGTTTCCTTTTGGGTCAGATGTGTTTCTCGTATACAGCATAATGTGGGGTCATGTTTCTTGATCCATTCTGTCAACCTATTTCTTTTGATAGGTGAATCAAGGCCACTTACATTGATTGATATCATTGATATGTACTGGCTCAACTTTGCCATGTTATTTTCCAGTTGTCTGCTTTCTACTTTTCCCCCTTGTTTAATTGCTTGTCCTGCCTGGGGTTTCTTTCTGTTGTTGTTCTGGAGATCATGGTCATTTTCATCTCTATCTAGTATGTCTTTCCAGACTCTTTCTAGGATTGGTTTGGTGGATGTGAATTTCTTCAGTTGTTCTTTGTCATGGAAGTATTTTGTTTCTCCATTAAATTTGGATAAAAGTTTTGCTGGGTGCATCAATCTGGGATGAAATTTGTCTACTTTCAGGGCTGGAAATACCTCACTCTGAGCTCATCTTGACTTGAGGGTTTATGCTGAAAATTCTGCTGTGATTCTAATGGACTTTCCTTGGTAAGTGAGTTGTATGTTTTCTCTAACCAATTTTAGCATTCTGTTTTTATGCTGTATCTCTGAGATCTTAATTATTATGTATCTGGGTGTAGATTTATGTTGATTGTGACTGTTTGGCATTCTATATGCCTCATTCATCAGCATATCAGCATTTTTTCCTCATGTTTGGGAAATTTTCTGCTATTGTTTCTGTAAGATTTTAGTTATGTCATTTGCATTGACTCCTGCATCTTCACTAATGCCTATTAATCTTATATTTTTGCCCTTGGCATCATCTTGAAGCTTCTAGATTATCATTTCATGCTGCTTTGTTATTTTCAAACTTCATTAGCTCTAATTGCGATCCTGTCCTCAAGGTCTGAAATCTTATCCTCAGCCTCATTTAAAAGGTTTTGCTAGCTTTACATAGAATTTTTTGTTTCTATGATGTCTCTTGCAAGGCTCATCAAGTTCAAGTTCTTATAGTTAGTTGGAGGGAGCTTTACTACTGGCCCTATTTACCCACTGTACACCTCTATTTTAGGGGCATACTTTCCACACTGACTGGAGCCTGCTGAGATCTTTTGTTTGGGTGAGGCAGTTACTGAATCTCCCTTCAAGGTAGCCCAGTTAATACACTTCACCTAGGAGAGAAGCTCCAAGTTTTCCCTGTGTGTTGGGATTCCATTGGAGCATGTGGTCAGGGCCTGCTCCTGGATCCTGGGCCCTGCTTGCTACTTGGAGTTCACTTGGTGTTTCCTGGTGAAGCCTTGAGGTGGTTTCAGAAGCAGGGTGTGATCTTACCACCTGGGAGTGAAGTTTCAAGTTTTTCCTGTGTGCTGGGATTCTGCCAGAGCATGCAGCCTGGGCCCAAGGCTGTATTTCAGGCTCTGCTCACTACTTGCAGTTCAATGAGCATGGTCAGGTTAGGCCCCTGCTCCCTCTTGTGTACTTTGGGGTGGTTTCAGATGCAGGGCATGATCTTACCACCTGGGAGTGAAGTTTGAAATTTTCCCATGTTCTGGGATTCCACCAGTGCATGTGGTCAGGGCCCACAGCTGGATTCTGGGCCCTGCTCACTCAAAATGTATAATTTTTGAATGATGTACTCAAGAGATGGAAATTTTAAAAATAAATTATCAGTATGTTATACACTGAAGGTTTCTCCCCCTTTCCTCTGCAATTCACTTGTAGAAATCTTAACATGCAATGCAATGGTGCTTGGAAGTGAAAACTTGAAAGATATTTAGAGGTTAGATTACAGCATAATGGTGAGGCCCACTTGATGGAATGAATGGTGATATAAGAGGACAATGCAGAGATTGATGTTTCAGGGGTCCAAGCACAAAAACCATGTGAACACAAAGTGTCCCCAAACCAGAAAGTGAGAATTGGGCAGATATATAATCTCTGGACACCTTCCTATTTGATTGATAGCCTCCATAACTGGAAGAAAAAAATGACTATTTTTTAAGCCACACAGGCTATGATATTTGTTATAGCACTATGGTATAAGGCACTATATTTTCAGCTTTCGGAGACAGAAAAAAGAAAACAAAATGGAATAAAAGGAATAAAACTAAAGATTAAAAGTGGCTATCATCAAAACACAAAGGCAGGAATCAAGAGACAAAATCAACAGAATTTTTAACTGCTTTTAAAATCAGATAAAAAACATGAAGGATCATAAATAAAAAACATGGACATATAAAAGGAAATATTAAGTCTTATGATAATATATTGAAAATTTAGATATAGTGGATATAAGTTGTCTAAAATTCAACCACTCCAACACTAGTTTATTCAGAACATTTAAAATGGAGGGATACATATTTTAAATCTTGTCATGCATAAGGCAAACTTTTGACAGAGTCTAAAAATGATATTAAAAGGAAGTAAAGATAGAGGACTATGTTGTCCATGAACAAGAAGAAACTTTCTTTACTCAATATTAATAAGGAGAATCCATCATTGTTTAAAAAGGATAAAAATTTATACATGAAATTGACTGAAAAAATGCACATTTGGTTTATTTGATTTATTTGTTAATTCATGTAACTAGCAGCATAAATATAATGCATACATTACTTACAACATTTTTTAGGTGCTAAAGCTTCTTAGGTTTTCTTCCTGACAGAATTTTAGACTCCAAAAGTAATATATTTTCACTTATATGATAATATTTGCTATCATTACTATGAAGCAATTTAAGTTTCCAAAACTGATTCATTACAGAACTGTAGCTTTGTAGGTGTGAACAACTTTTCACTATTTTTCCCAATCCTGATTCATGATAACCACTCTTACAGCCTCTGTTTATTTAAGCATTTTCAAGAAGATTCTAAATATAAGTGAGATCATATATTCTTTTTCTTTCAGATCTGGTCTGGCTTATGTAATTTGCATAAGCACCAAAGAATAAACTATGTGAGATGATTAGTAGTTGAATTAACTTAGTTGTAGTAACTATTTCATACTATGTATTTTCTGAAAATCAAAATATCATGGTGTCCAGGGCATATACAATCCTTACCTATCAACTGCAGCTCCATAAATGTAAATAAATACAATTATACATATAACACTTGAACAAAACAAAATAAAAATATTCTAATTAAAGTAAGGAAAGATGACATTGTCTTTAATTTCATCAATGACATTATCTGTACCTAAATAAATATCTTATTTTTTATCTCCTGCCTAAATAAAATCATGAAAACTGGGAAAACTATAAAAAAGAAAATTTATTTTCTGAAATTCTGATAACTGGAAATATGGGTTAAGTCATCAGCATAACACTTTATTGCATAAATTTTTAATAATTTTTCAGTCTCAATTTCATTGGTTCCACTCTAATCTATGTAAGGCTTTTTAATTTCCTTTGGTTTGGTTTTTTCTTGTTTTCACAGGTCTGGTTAATTATTAGTGATCTCTCTGTTATTGTAATGTAGGCACTCATGTCTGTGAACCTGCCTCTTTGGATGCTTGTGTTTGTTTCCATTTAGTTCTAGTATATTGTATGGTATTATTATAGATACTGTCTTACTTCTTCCTTGATTTCTTCTGCAGCTCATTATCAATTTAAGAGTACTAAAATGGACAAAAAATGAAACAAACCTAATGGCTAGGTTCATTTTTGTTATGGTTTGTGTCTGGATGTCCTCCCAAAGCTTCATGCAATTATGGTGAAGGGCAGGCCTTTGAAAGATGACTGAATCTAGAGCATTGTCTAGTGCTGGGTTTGGTAGTGTGAGTGCTGCACCCAACTTTGGATGGGTAGCTTGCATACTATGTAAGGAAGGAAAGCAGTTTGCTCCTCTTCCCTTTTGGCCTTATGCTCTTGTGGCTTTTGGTATCTGCTACAGTTTCCGTGAATGGTGGCCCCTCAGCCATGCCATCCTGTCTTCGAGTTAGTGGAGAATGGAATGAAACTTCCACAAACTGTAAGCTAAATAAACCTTCCTTCCTTCATTTTGGGTGTCAGATCTTTTGTTTCAGCAATAAAAGAAAAGTAATCAAGACAATGTTGAACTTGTTGAGAAATTTAGTTCAGTTCTCAACCAATTTGGTCCATGATTGTTCTACCTAATTCTTTATGAGGGGAAAATGCACACCAAAGAACAAGATCACTAAGAATTCCATAATGAATCTGCTTCTATCAGTACCAAAATTATACATTATGGTTACTCATGATATTACACATTACCTATCAAATGTGTGTTATTGGAGAAGTGATAAATGGTAATTTCACATTACCAAAAAATACTATTTTGCTTATATCATGTTCATAAGGCAAAGAGAATATTAGCTATCTTTGTAACTGCTATCCTTTCAGAAATTAAATTGTTTTAGACTTCCACATTTGAAATTGGGTACCTGGGCAAGATATCATCTGTGTGAACATCTCAGTTACTCCAAAGTACCTATGAACATTTTATGATGGAGTATTGTTTTCAAATTTTATTTATTGTTTGTTTGTTTTTCCATAGTTTATTTTAGTAAATGACAAGGTAAAGTCAGCTGGGCACTATTGGAGCCCTGGCACTCAGTAGGTGGCAAGGGCCTGTTCTGATTTCCACACTTTGCCTTCTGACCACAGGTGCATAAGTGTTTCCATCTGCAATGTTCACAGCTCAGTTCTACATCCCAATTTCCACCAAAGCATCATTCAATCTGTTACCTGAGTATTCAACCCATCCATCATCTTTTTGTTTCTTTTTTTATTTTAAAGAGAATTTAAAAAACCAAAACAAAGCAGAAAAATAAAACAAATCAGAACAGAACAATGCAAGTAACACAGGACTTCAAAAAAAGACCACAGGAAATCAACAGTGGCCACCATGACTCTTGTTTCTTCAAAATGGTTGTCTATACTTCACACACAATAAAACCAAACAAAACAAAATAGTATAAAAACAATCAAAACAAGAGAATGAAAGCATTATGGGACTTCAAAACAAGACAATAAGAAATCAACAATGGCTACCACAATGCCTCTTGTTTTCTTTAAAATAGCTGTCTATACCATCACACATAATGAAATAAAATAATAGAAAACAGACTAAAACCAATCAAAACAAAAGAATGACAGCATTACAGGACTTAAAGACCAGATAACAGGAAGTGAATAGTGGTTACTATAATGTCTTGCTTTCTTCAAAACAGTCATCTATACTATCACACATAATAAAATTAAATAAAACATAATAGAATAAAAGCAATCAAAACAAAATAATAAAAATATTATAGGATTTCAGAACAAGATGATAGGAAAACAACAATAGCTTCCACCATGTCTTCTTTTCTTCAAAATAGCTGTTCATACTATCACACACAATAAAATCAAGCAAAACTAAACAGAATAAAGCCAATTAAATAAAAGAGTGAAAGGATTAAAGACTTCAAAACAAGATAATAGGAAACCAGAGATGATTACTACAATACATCTGATTATGTTCAAAATAACTGCCCATACCATCAGACACAGTAAAATCTAACAAAACAAGACAGAACAAAGTCAAACCTAACAAAATTGTAAAAACAATACAAGAGTTCAACACAAGACAATAAGAAATTAACAGAGGTTATCCCCTTCTCCTCCTATGTGTTTCCTCCCCTATCACTTTTATAATCTCTATTGTGCTTTTCAGATCCCACAAACTTTCTGTGTTTTTATGCTAGTGTTCATGTGTATGAGTTCAAACAGTTTCATCTATGAACATGATCTCCAGTTGCATTTTTACCTACAAAAGCCTCAAGAGTATTCTACTTTATAGCTCGGTAGCTTTCCACTGTATGAAAGTACCATATCTATCTTATCCATACTGCAGTTGATGGGCAAGTTACCTTTGCTTTTTTCTGGTCTCCTGTCACATGGAACAATTGTTTTCTCTCCTTTAATTTTCAGTTTATGAATTTCCCTTCCAGTTAGATGTGTTTCTTGTAAAGAGTATATCGATGGATCTTGTTTCTTGATCCACTCTCCCTGTCTTTCTTTTACTGTTGAATTGAGGCCATCTACATTAATGGTTACAACCAGCATACATTGCTTTGTCTCTGCCATACTCTCTTCCTGTTGTTGGCCTTCCACTTTCCCCCTTCATTCAATTGCCTGTCCTGTTTGGCAATCTTCCCTGTTGCTCTTCCTGGAACCATGGTCATTTTTATCTCTCTCTAGAATATCCTTCAGCACTCTCTGTAGTGCTTGTTTGGTGGTCAAGACTTCCTTCAGTTGTTCTTTATCATGGAAGTATCTTACTTTTTCATCAGTTTTGAAAGATAGTTTTTCAGGGTACATCAATTTGCGTTGGAAATTGTTTTCTTTCAGGATTTGAAACACTTCAAATATTTCTTGGCTTGATGGTTTGCGTTGCTAAGTCTGCCATGATTTTGATTGGTTTTACTTTGTAGGTGACCTGTTTCTTTTCTCTAACAGCTTTTAATATTCTGTTCTGGTGCTGAACTTCTGAGAACTTGATTATTATATGTCTGGGTATAGATTTACTTTGGTTATGGCTAGTTGGAGTGCTATATGCCTCAGTTATCTGTATGCTATATCCTTTCCCCATGATTGGGAAATTTTCTGCTATTACTTCTGTAAATAGCCTTTTCATTTCATTTGTGTTAACCCCTGCTTCTTCACTGATACCTATAACTTTTAAATTATTTTTCTTTGCATCATCTTTCATCCATTAAATTGTCATTTCCTGGTTCTTTGCTATTTTTGAGAGATCTTTCCTTTCATGATCACAAGCTGCAACTCTGTCTTCAAGGTCTGAAAGTCTATCTTCAGTCTCTTTCATGTAGTTTTGTTAGCTTTTGATTAATTTTTAATTTCCTAGATATCTTTTTGAATCTGTTTCATGTATTGTAATTCCTTTCTATATTGTTCATTCAAGGTTTCCATCATTTTCCTATGCTCCTCTTTTTTGTCTATTTCTTCTTTAGACCTGCTGAGCAATTCTTTCAGTATGTTTGTGAGACATTATTTCTGGTTTGACTGCTTTTACAGCCTCATCAAGTTGTTTCCTTTCTTCAGTTGCAATCCTCAGAGATTTCAGGTGTGTGATTTCCATATTATTCTGTGACTGTATCTCCCAGACTTGTTCTGTGTGGGCTAGTGGTCTGAGATTGCCTTTTGTTCCTTCATCTTGACATTCTCCTGGCTTCTTCCCAGCAATCTGGTTGTTGGGTCCCAGGCATGTCCCACACTGGCTGCCTTTCCATGGTATAGGGGAATGGGACAGGCACCTGGGTTCCTCTGACACCAGATTCACAGAGAGGTAGCAGGGCATGGAGTGGACTTCTTCAGAACTGTACAAATACACTGGGGCTTCCCCAATGGCCAGCGGTGTTTGGTGGTGGGGAGGCTGCTTCTTTCAACTGCATGTCTACACAAAGACTCCCATGATAATGACAGGCACATAGGGTTGTTTGTCTGATTTTCCTGGTGACTGATGGCTGCCCAATGGAACAAAGGGCCTCCCATGGTGCATGGGACTTACCTGGCTCTATGTCTCTGCTTCCTATCTGCAGAAAGCAAGCCTTCTGATGGAGGTAGCCATCAGAGAGAGGTGGACCTGGTTAGTTCTCTCTGCTCACTCTGACTGCCCACAGAAAGCAAGCCTTCCAGTGGCAGTAGCCAGAAGATGAAGGTGGATCTGGCTGTTTTCTCCCTCTTTTAGTTTCTTACTAAATGCTCTCACCATCATTGTGGGAAGAAAAGACTTCACTTTCATCTCATATCAGGTCACTGACTTCTCATCTGGATTTTTATTGTTTTATGATAGTGAGTTCCATCAGTTATGTCATTTATTTTAGTGCTTAGGAAAGCTGGAACTAGATAGAAAATAAATTAGGTCATCTGGCAGGTGAGTACTTTCCCCTGCTAACTATGTAGAATGCAGCTATAATGGTTGCAGCTTCAGATTCCATTTTGGACTATGGAATAGTGCTGAAGATGAGGGTCACATAGTATGATAATAACACAGTCAAACTCAAGCCCCAGTCATTTGGGACTGGGCAATCATCACACTCTCCATGTCTAAGACCCCCATGTGATAATAGATAAACATTTATTGAGTCACTCTATGTAATGTTAGATTTGTTTGTGTTCATAAACAAATCAATCTATAACTACCATTCAGGTAGAAGAAAGATAAAAAGAAAAAATTCATAAAACACAATGAAAGGGGCTGGGGATTTAGCTCAGTGGCATGAGAATGTCTGGCAAGCGCGAGGTTGTGAGTTCAATCCCCAGTACAAAAAAACAAACCCACAATGAAGTCCTATCATATGCAGAAAATATGTAAAACTAGCAATGATCTCTTAAGAAATATTACCAGAGATACACTGTAAAATATTATGTCTTCTCGCTATATGTGGAAACTAAAAAGACCACTTGAAGGTACAAAAAAGGATGTTCAGGGACCAGAAACTACACAGGGGAGAGGAAAAATGGCACAGGACAGTTGATGGACATGATCAAAACTCAATGTATGCACATATGGAACAGTCCCAGGAAATCCCAATTCATGTTTATGCTTAGTATGAACTAATAATAATGTTAAGATGTTTTCAGTCAGGAAGCCTCCAATACACACAGATCGAGCATCTGAGTCCTTCACATAGGTTTGGCTGAAGTGCCCTTGCTCAGTGAGGGCTCCAGAACTTGGGACTATCACCTAAGGTGTACAGAGCATGCCTCTACCTATGCCAGGTGCTCATCATGTGCATTATGACTAAAGAAAGGACAGGTATGGTTGATAGATAACTGGTTGTCAACTTGTAATACCAGCTGAATTGAATCAGTGTGGTGTTGAGCGTAGGTGGCCCATCTGAGGATTGTTGCCCAGATAAAAAGGAGAACTAGAGAGGAAGAGCTAGTGTTGCTGGTTCTGCTGTTGCCATTGGATCTCCTGATGCAGCTTTTCAAGCTTCTTTCCTGATAAGAACTTGGCTGTTCTCATCATCAGAGGAGCTCAGGAACTTCTGCTGTTGAGAATGGCTGCAGTTCAATTTGGGGGAGCTCTGGTCTTTACTTTACCTCTTCCTGGCTCCAGAGGAGAAGGTGGTGTGATGTTCACTTCTCAGAAGAAGCTCCTTATACTGGCTTCCTGATATGAACTCAGCTGTTATCATTGGAGGAGCTCAGTAACTCATTATCACTGACAATAGCAGAGGTACTCTTCGGGAGAGCTCTGGTCCTTATTTTGAGCATCACTTCCTAGCTCCAGTGCAGAAGCCTCAGCCTGCTGGTACAGACTTTTTGGCTTCTACCACTGATCTTTGGGCCTTCCCGTGAAACAAACTTCATGAGATATTGTTGTTGGCTCTAGGCCTCCAATTGGACTCATGGGGGACACTGTCATGGGCTCTAGGTCTTCAGCTGGACTCATTCAGGACATTGTCATGGGATCCAGGCCCTCAGCTGGATTCTTTGGCTCTTAGCATGTGGACAGATTTCCTACACTCTTCATATTTGACTCTTTGGGTGACATTATAAAATAGTTCTATAAGCTATGTGTCCTGTATGTAATAGTTTTCCTTGCTATCCTTGACTACAACAACAGAGATGGAGTCAAGATGCTGACACCCATTACTCTCCAGCAGGAACTTTCATGTCATGCAGATGTGGGCTGCAGGATTTGAGAGAATCTACTCTTTATTCTGAATCTTTGCTTCTTGATCCCTGAATTGTGGCTCCTGACACTGAGTCATTGAGAGTTAGTCTATGCAGCTCACAGCATGTTCCCAATTGTTCAGAATACCTGGGCCTTTTCTTTGAAGATGAGGTGCATATTCAGGTGCTTTTGCAATACTGTTGTCCATGGCTTTGTGTGGTGAGGATGGGAGCTTCAGGAATAACAAGAACATACAGCTTTGAGTTGCTGGATGTGTTTCTCCTTGCCAGATAAATGGTGAAAAGAATAACTTGGCTTGGAGGTGACCACAGTGTTCTCTTGCATTTTGTTTTGCAAAGTTATTTTTATAGAACAGACATGACTAGTGAGGTGAGAGTTAGGATTAGGGTGATGCATTTGGCTCCATCACTTTCTGTGGCTTACTTGCTCTCCCTACTGCGGATCACAAACTCCCTGAACAGCAGCCATTCACTGTAGTCACTTTCCTAGTTGGGATACTCTCTAAATGCATTTGAAGGTAAGTTGAGCATGGAGCATTCCTTAGTGTTGTCTTGAGCCTGCTGTCCCCACTGCAGCCAGGAGACTCTTTCATGGCCTTGTACAGGCTGGTGCTGGGCCAGGCTACCAGAGGACATCATCAACTGAAGTTATGACCTGGGATATGATTTATACCAAAGTATTTGCTGGCTAGCTCAGAGGTTAATCTTTGTGTTTCTGCACTCTGGTTGCAACTGCACCATGGAGGCAAGAGAAGACTGAGTGCTTCTTCAGAAGCAGAAAAAGATGCCTCAGAGACCTCTATGGACACAGCCATGTGGGGAACTCTGGCTCATGAACTTGGTACCTTTGATCCCCACAAGGTTCTGGGTTGGTGGGGACTCTGTAAAGTGAATGAGGAGTTGGGTCAGAGTACCCAGCTCCCTCAGGACTTTTCCTTGTTTCTTCCTGTCAGAATGATGGAATCTGAAATTTCACTTGTCTAAATTTAAAACAGTTGTATTAGTCACTTTACTAATGGCTCAGACACAATACCCAACTCCAGCAACTTAAAGAAAAGAAAGGTTTATTGTGGCTCACATTTCATTCCATGGTCAACTGACTGCAAAGCAGAACCACATGGCAGAGACTTACTGCTGAGGAGATCTGCTTGTAGCATGAGACAGGAAATGGAGAGAACAAAGGGCTTTCCATGGAGAGATAAACCAATTCATCCCTTGCTCCAGTGTCCACCCTCTTCAGATCAGATCCCACCTTTCAACACCAAGTTAGCTATCAACACCCATAATGCAATTATCTTAGAAAGCCTTACGTATAATTGCTTGATAGAGGGTGATCCAGCTATAAACAACAGTCCTATAAGCAGTCTCACTATATGGATTCACCTTGTGGTAGAAGGTTCCTTGTAGCTCACACCCCATACACCTGGTGGCTTTATGTCTCTTAGGTTTAGGACAAGCTATGAAATGAAGGTTTTGGTTTGTGCTCCATCCTGGAAGGCTCCTGCCCTGAGAAATCTTCTCAGTGTGAATCTAAGGCCTTAGATTCACATAAAATTTAGAAAGGAAAGAATAATTAAGCTTACAGTTTGTGGATATTTCGGTCCATTACCAGCTGTATCCAAGACAAGGTGGTGTGGCTAGAGGCAATATTTCAAGGGAGCAGAAGAAAGCAAAAGCAACAACAGAAAAAAGTGGGAAGAGCAAGCCTTTTTTCCTCCCTTATATTTGTAAACAGGCTATTTGCTACTGGGTGGTTATAGCATTCATACCAGCTCCCTGCCCTTCCCTTCACAGGTTCAAGGTGTTTATAAAATAGAAACCCTGGCCCTCTGCTAAGTCACTTAATTAAGCTTCTAAACTTCTCAAGTTGATACAATGTATCAACTATTAAATGGTCTCAGTTTCCTCATCTATGAGGTGAAAGATGGAATATGGTTTCTAACTCAAGGCAGTACCTTGGTGGGAGAATGGTATGTCACTTAAATGTAACTTCTATAACTGCCATACACCTGGAGGCCCAACATCTGAGGATTAAAACCCCATTTCCCCTCCTGTGGTGCTGAGCACCTATGATAGGGTAAGCTCATTTCAACATCTGTGTGGGATGCTCTGTGCATCTGGCTCTGTGCAGACGACTCAGTGAATTTCATGACATTTTGCCTTTAGAGTGTCTCTATGTGGTGACACAGCTGTGCAAGAAGATGGAGCATTTGGACTGGGTAGGTTCTGATAAGAACAGACACAGGACTCAGATCTTTGTCCTCTTTGAAGCTCTGGATACTTCCTCTCCTTTTTCCTGTTAGCAAACTTTGCAGGGAATGTGTCCTATCTCTGACCTACAGATGCTGCCTCATGGGGGAGCTGGCTTTGATGTCAGATCACAGCAGACACAATTTCTTTAGTTTTATGGGGTGTATTGATGATAATGGTAATGACCATAAGAAATTAGTTTTGTATGATTAGAAAGATTCTGGTTCTTTAACAGATGTGCTAATCTACTTTCACAATGCACATGTCTGCAGGAGGCAGCAATTCAGAAAGAATATCAGGGAATGCACATCAAGTTGGGTAGTGATTTGAATGTGGATTTGAAACTTGTGCTCAAGTGCCTGTTATACAGTGGCTTGGGTGGAAGAATAGATGAGTCTGAATTCCATGTAAATCACTTTTCATAATGCTAGGTTGGTTGTCTTGGGCTGTGAGATTTCTGACTTAGTTAACTTCTCACCTGGTTGACACATTTGGGGCTGAGGACATTTCAAATGCCTTCTTGATTGTGCTGCTTCAGAACACTCAAAAATTTGCACTAATGTCTCACAGGATTACTCAAGGAATGTAAAACAAAGGATCCTGGTCAAATAGGACTTTCCTGCCTCTTCTATCAAGGAGGCTGCAGTGAAAATAGTAGCTAGACTTTCATGGGAACAAGTGTTCTACAGAAAGTGATCACTCTTCTTTTAGTACTGATGCACACCAAAGGACTGACCGTGTCATAACCACTTCCAATCATTAGTTTGGCAAAATGATGAACTGGATCAAGTTTCCACAACATTTTGGAAGTAGAGGTAATATGCTATCTTTCATTACTGATGAGCAACAAAGGACTGACTGTGTCATAGACACTGTCAACCAGAAGATGGACACAATAACAAATGTGGTAAAGGTCCCACATTTTTGAATTGGGGGCAAAAATGGTGCCCTAAATGCACATGGTAATAAATAATCTCATAATCAACAATATAGTCCAGATGACCTTTGGTTCTGGGAATGCATTGGGAAACAGGGTGGTGCTGTGGAGATGTGGGGATTGCCTTTTATGTCTGCACAAGAAAATTACCACATACCCATCAAAGAGCACCATGCCCTATAAAACAGATGTTCTGGAAACTCAGCAGTGAGATAAATATGTACTTGAGCAAGTAGTTAATGGAAAAGAGAGACCAGGATTGAGTGACAAACAGAAGACTGTGTGAGGTCACACTGGAGCAGTGGCAACAGTGGAAATTAAGAAATGAACACTATTGAATATATTGAAGACTCATAAAAAGAGAATGCAAAGCAGGTTCTAATGTAGGGGTTTTTGTTTGAACTTTGTCAAGCAGGAGCTGCTGGGGCTGAGAATGATGGCCTCAAAGACTCTTAGCAAGCAGGTGGTACAGATGGAGAGGCCCCTCAAGAATCTATTCAAATAAATTACAGATGTACACATGATGTCATCTTCCAAATCCTGACAAATGAAATGTCTATAGCTATGAAGCCCAAGCCCACAGTTATGAGTATCACTGTGTGTATGAGGACCAGGTGACCAAAGATCAGAGCAGGGGGCTTCAGAAGAAATGTGAAGGCATCAAAGAGAAGCAGTGTCATGTTAGCTATGATCCCATTGCTGACTTCAAAGAAAAACATGTAAGTCAGTAAAAAATACATTGTCTTTATTCCTCTTCATAGGGGAAGGAGCAAATAGTAGATATCTGAGGAAAGAATCATGGAAAATTCTTTATTACATATATTACCTTCTTCATCAGTCTCAGCCTACCCTATACCTTCATTCAAACATGGCCATCATTGCAGTGAGTCCTTTTCGCATTTCCTGATTTAAGTCAACATCATGCCTTCCTGCATGCATCTCAGCTCTCTCACGGAACTGCTACTTCTATCTTTTAAATTTGTATTTATTTATTTTATATAAGAGAAAAAAGACACAGAAAAAAACAAACAAAAAAAAGAGACAAACCATCAACTACAACAACAAACTCAGAACAGTAATAGTATAGGTTTACAAAACCAGATGATAGGAATTTTACAATCATTGTAATATTGCATATTGTTACCTTCAAAAGGGTTGCTTAGATTACCAGGTAGAGACATGTAAAATTGATCTAATCATGTGAGTGTTAACTGTTCTTTTCCAAGAACTAGTACAACTAATAGTATAGTCATTTTAGCTATCATATATATATATATATATATATATATATATATATATATGCAAACTTATGTCTTTTTCCTTTTCCCTTCCTTCTTTCCTCCATTTACTTACCCAGGTCACTTTTCCTCTTTGAGTAGTTTCTTACCCTTAGAGATGAGATAATATTTATTGTAGATTTTATATCATATATATTCTTTCAGTTTCTTACACTAGAGAGATGATACACTAGGGAGATGATGTGAGTTTGATTTATTTCATTTATGAGTATGGTCTCAAGTCACATCCATTTACTTACAAAAGCCTTAATGCAATCTTTATAACTGAGTAGTATTCCATTTTATAAAAATACAACAACTTTTTATTCATTCCTCAATTGATGGGCACTTGGGTTATTTCCAAGATTTGACTATTACAAATTTTGTGGCTATAGCATGGGTACACATATATCACTGTGGTAGGATCTTTCAACTGTTCTGGGAAAATGCCCAGAATATGGATAGCTGGTTCAAATGAAATCTCTAATTCTAGCTTTTTGAGGAATCACCACACTGATTTCTGTAGTGGTTGCACCAGCCTACACTCCCACCAGTAGTGTAGAAGTTTTCCTTTTTCCCACAGACTCTCCAGCATTTGTTGTTGGTTGATTTCTTGATCTTGGCCATGCTTTCTGGGGTGAGATAGAACCTCAGTGTTGTTTTAATTTGCATTTCTTGAATGATCATTGATGTTGAACATTTTTGATATATTTATTTGCCATTTGTATCTCTTCATTTGAGAAGTCTCTATTCCTCTCAAATGCCTAGTTTTTGCACTTAGTCTTTGAATTGCGGTCCTGATTGTTTAAAATTCCAGTTAGAAGTCTTTTGTCTAATTGACAGTTGGCCAAGTTATTTTTCCAATTCATAAGTTTTCTTTTCTCTCTGTTGGTCATTTGTTTTGAAGTGCAAAAACTTTTTAATAAAATGAGATCCCAGTTGTTGATTCTGGGAAGTATTTTCTGTGCAGTTTAATTTTTTTTTTTGTTGTTCATGAACTTTCTGCCTACCCCTATATCATCAAGATTTCTACCTACTTTGTCTTCCAGGAGTTTTAGTGTTTCTGTAGTAATATTTAGATCTTTGATCCATTTTGATTTAGTTTAGTGCATGGTGATAGACATGGGTCTAGTTTTAGTTTTCACAATATTAAAAGCTAGTTTTTTCATCACCACTTATTAAAGAGGCTATCTTTCTTCCAGTAAACATGTTTGGCCCCTTTGTCAAAGAAGAGATGGCTGAGTGTGTTTGTAGTTGTGGTTTTATCTTCTAATCTATTCCCTTGATCTTCAGGTCTGTTTTTATTCCAGTACCATGCTTCCATCCTGTCTTCAAGACCTGAGAGTCTATCTTCAGCTTCATTCAAGAGGTTTTGCCAGCTTTCAATGGAATTTTCAATTTTAATTTTTAATGTGCCTTTGAATCTATTTCATGCATTCTAATTCTGTCTTATATTGCTAATTCAGGGTTTCAATAATTTTCTTATGTTTCTCTGGGTTTTTTTTTCTCTAGATCTTTAGATACACTCAGTATTTCTTTCATAATATTTGTCATTTCTTTTTTTTTTTTTTTTACCTGAGAGACTATTTCTGGTCTGATTGCCTCTATAGCTTCATGGAGTTGTTTCTTTACTTCAGTTGCTATCATTTCAGAAAGTTCAGTTATGTGATTTCCCATGTCTTTCATTGCAGTGTCTCTTGAGTTTGTTCTCCATGGGATGGAGGACTGAGACTGCATCTTGCTCTTTCATTTTGTCATTTCCCTTCAGGACCCATGAAGCTGGCTAGGCACCCTCCCAATGGATTGCACTGGAATGCTGTGCTGGGTAGAGCTTTAATGCTCTGATATCCTCATGACTAGCTGGGGTGCACTCCCGAAGTATGGCACTGGAGCCTTGTGCTCTGTGACCTGTGAGGCTGGCCAGGAATTCCGCTGGTGGGTTGTGCTGGGTTGCAGTGGGATTTTGGGCTGGGCAGAGCTCAGATCCTCTGTAGCTAGCAGGGACACTCCCCTGGATTGTGTCCCCAGGACCTAGTGCCTGGCTGGGTGGAGTTTGGATCCTCAGGTACTCATGTGGCTAGGTGTGGCTCCTACTCTTCAAATATAGTAGTTTTATGAGTTTCCTGTTGGATTACAAAGCAACTTCTCTAAGAAAGCCATCATATATGATAGGTAGTTGTATAATTTTGTTTCATGTTTCATGCTGTTTAACTTCTATAATCCAACTCACAATCTTATTTACTTTTTTGTATCTCTATTCACTTATTCAGCAAATTAGTTTTCTGACATGATATGCCCAGAAAAATACATAGTGTTTTGATTAACTCACTGTGTCTGACTTTGGTGGATCCCATCTTATATAAAATATACTCCTAAATGGTTTTGTCTTTTGTTTGCTTTTAATGCCAAACATTTATTTACTAAATCTATTTTAAGTGAATTACAAAATATATCCTGATGAAGTTTAAGGAAATAACATTAGTAGATGTCTGACAACATTGAAAAATAATATTTTAAAACAATAAGATAAAATCAGTTTTATCCTTCTTCACTGCATATATAAAGTGAATGATCAATGGTCATACTCACTAAGAGGTAGGAAAGAGCTAGTACTTTCTCCAAATGAAACTATGTACAAATATACTTCTGATTCAATGAACTTTAGTTGAAGCTATGTATAGAATTGTGACATGGGACAAATGGAGACCTTGTATCTGTGGAAAATAGAAAAGAGGATACAGTGTTTTAGCTAGACCCATAGCTATAGGAACAAATAAAATATAGTAAAAACAAGAAAAAAATCTAAAATATTTAAACATTTAAAAAAATTTCATTTTCACTAGTACATGTTGAAGTATGTAATGAATATATTTACCAATTTGTTTCATAAATTTCTAATCCTGTGAAAGTATATTTTAAAGGAGAGGGCATAACAATGATAGTTTGTAGATAGGTAAAAATGGAGAGCACTGATGATTGACTAAAACATGTATAAAGATACAGAATAAAAAATTCTGGATTCATGAATTTGTAAATGGTTCTAAAATGGTTCTGAATGAAATGGTTTAAATGTGTGAGAAAATATCAAAACACCATCTCTTGCCTTAAGTTTGTAATAGTCAAGGGAGTGCTTACATAAAAAAGAATAACTGTGCATTGTGGAACATGGAACAAGTTCCACATGTATAGTTAAACTATAGGACAGATTATAAAAATGGGGTAAAAGGAATATAGGAGCAAAGATTTAGAATTTACATAAAATATTAAGTTAGTGAACTTGGTTAGATCAAGCACATATACTTTAACCCCTTAAGTAGAGTTCTGTAACATTTAGATATCAGGAGAATTTATACACTTAAAATTTATCAGTGACATCAAACAAATTTAGCTGATATTTGTTATGTGAAAACTTACTATAGCCACCGTGCACTTCCTGCCTGACTTCTACTGACCCTAGGGAACTGATGCTGCTTTTGGACCTTGGCCCATGCCAACACACACTTCCTGCACAACTTCCATCAGCGTGGAGGAATATCATGCTGAGGGCTACTACTCTCAGTGACTCTCCCCATTTTCTAGACCAAGTACTCGATCTTTGGATCCCTCTCCTCCTCCCAGAACCTTAAAATGCAGTGGATTAACCATGCTGAGTTGAAGGAAGACTCAGTGATCTCTCACCCAAACAGAAGACTTCAGCAGACTCCAATCACTATGCTTCTGTGCTTCTACTGGCATTTGTCCTACAACTTCAATAACTGGTGGAAGGTACAGCTTCACTAAGTAGGTAAGCCAAACTGGATGAAACAGAATGAACCCACTCAGAACAAAACCATGAAAGTGGTATAGGACTTCAAAACAAGATAGCACCCCATGGATACCTAGACTGATGGCATTGGCCCACCGCACAGCCCAGAACCATGGATGCCACTGTTCTGTGCTTCCCAAATGCCCCACAGACACCCAGACTGTCACCACTAGCCTACCTCTCTAGCCCACTCCTTGACCCAAGATGATCAACACTGCTGCACCATGCTTCTTGCATGCCCAGCAGATGCCCAGACCCAGGACAACTGTTGACCCTTTGGGGACACTCCCTACCTCCTGGACCTAATACAACTGTTGATCATCAGCTCCCACCCTTTCTCCAAGAACCCTGGACTACAGTGTATTAACTGTACTACCTTGAAGGGAGCTTCAGTAACTGCCTCACCCAAACAAAAGATCTCAGCAGGCTCCAGTCAATGTGGTGAGTATGCCCTTAAAATAGAGGTATACAGTGGGTAAATAGGGCCAGTAGTAAATATCCCTCCAACTAACTATAAGAAATTGGTGGGTCTGGCAAAAGTGTGGGTGACTCTTTCCTACACACAGAGAAATATCAGGAAGGGTGAAGAGTGTGCTAATAAGGACTCCCCCAATTTGGAGAAAATCACAAAGGCTTATGAGACACAGAAGTACAAAATAGGGACAAAGTAGGGCCTCAGCGGACACAAGCACTATAGACAGGGAGATTTGGTGATCTGGAATAACCTAAAGATAAAGTAACAGCAGGAAATAAAGATGACCTACATCAATACTCCTAGGCTTGTTAGCCTAGGCAGAATATAGGACTCACGCAACAGGCCCTGCAGGAGGAAATCAAGTGTCTGGTCAATCTCTTCATGGTGGGACCCAGCAATTGGACAAACATCAACCTTACAGTAGGACCCCAAAAACACACTATCAATAATTGACACTAGTGGGATGAAAGGACCAAATACTGACTCGAAAGGGGAAAATGGCAAAACAAAAAAGCAAAATGCAGTCTCAAACATCTAATGCACCAGGAGCAAGTATAGAAGACATTGAAATAGAGGACTTCAAAAGTAACCCACTGAAAAATCTCTGAAAAGATAGCAAGTGAAATAAAAGAAAAACCTCAATGATACTATAGAGGAAATCAAATTAGAAGTACATTCCCATATAAAGACAGAAATAACACAGTAAAGGAATTGCTCAGTGCAGCTAAAGAAGAAATAGAGAAAAAAGTACAGGAACATGGAAAACAGATTGAAACCTTTAATGAGCAATGTAAAATACAAGCAGAATTCATGAAACAAACTCAAAGAGACATCTAAGAAACAAAAAATTCTATGCAAAGCTGGCAAAACCATTTAAATGAAGTTGAGGATATGATTTCAGACTTTGAAGACAGGATCAGAATTAGAGATTATGAAAGGATATAACTTTTAAAAATAACAAAACAACATGAAATGACAATCCAGAAGCTTGAAGATGATGCCAAGAACAACAATATAAGATTAATAGTCATCAGTGAAGATGCAGGAGTTGATGCAAATAACATAACTAAAATATCCACAGAAGTAACAGCAGAAAATTTGCCAAACATGAGGAAAAAAATCTGATATGCAGATAAGTGAGGCATATAGAATGCCAAATAGTTACAACTAACATAAATCTACACACAGATATATAATAATTAAGATCTCAGAGATACAGCATAAAAACAGAATACTAAAAGCTGTTAGAGAAGAGAAACAACTCATTTATCAATGAAAGCCAATTAGAATCCTGGCAGACTTTTCAGCACAAATCCTCAAGTCAAGAAAAGCTTAGAGCAAGGT
This sequence comes from Hydrochoerus hydrochaeris, assembly GCA_004027455.1. Classification (NCBI taxonomy): domain Eukaryota; kingdom Metazoa; phylum Chordata; class Mammalia; order Rodentia; family Hydrochaeridae; genus Hydrochoerus; species Hydrochoerus hydrochaeris. The sequence goes on along the minus strand of PVLA01013066.1, from coordinate 11,771 downwards.
ATTACAAGGCATGAAAGAAAACAACTTTCAAACCACATTGATGTACCCATCAAAACTTTCTTTAAAATTTAATGGAGAAACAAGATACTTCCACACAAAGAAAAACTGAAGAAATTCATGTCCACCAAACCAACCCTAAAAAGAGTATTGAAAGACATACTAGATAGAGATGAAAATGACCAAGATCTCCAAAACAAAAACAGAAAGAAACTGCCAGGTAGGACAAGCAATTAAACAAGGGTGAAAAGCAGAAAGCAAACAACTGGAACATAACATGGCAAAGTTGAGCCAGAACTCAGTGATATCCATGAACATAAATGGCCTCAATCCACCTATCAAAAGAAATAGGTTCACAAAATGGATCAAGAAACATGACCCCAAAATATACTGTATACAAGAAACACATCTGACCCAGAAGAAAACTCATAGATTAAAAGTCAAAGGATGGAAAAGAGCATTTCATGCATCAGGAATGCAGAAAAAAGCAGGGGTAACTATTCTATTTGCAGACAACATGGACTTCAATCCTAAAATGATTAAAAGAAATAAAGAAGGTCACTACATTCTCCTTAAGAGGAAAAATTTAAGAGGAAGAACTAATAATTATAAATATATATGCACCCAACAATATAAGACAAATACTAAGGGTCATGAAAACCCAAATACACAAGAACACAATTATAACAGGGGATCTTAACACCCCACTGTCACAAAGAGATAGGTCAACAAGACAGAAATTCAGCAAAGAAATAGTAGAACTGAATCATACCTGAGAGCAATGGGACTTAGTAGGTGTTTACAGAGTGTTCCACCCAACCACTTCAGAATACACAATCTTCTCAGCTGTGCATGGGACATTCTCCAAAATAGACCATATATTATCCCATAAAACATTTTTAAGTAACTGCAAATGTATTGAAATAATAGCACACTGAAATAGGAAATTAATGGCAAAAGAAATTGCAAAACTTGCATAAGTACATGGAAATTCAATAACAGCAATCTGAACAACCAGTGACCTACAGATGAAATTAAAGAAGAAAAAAAGCAATACCTATGATGCAGTGAAAATTCAGAAACAACAAACTGTAATCTCTGGGATGCAAGGAAAGTAGTCTTAAGAGGGAAATATATAGTAATCAATTGTCACATCAAGAAAACAGGATGAGCACAAATAACCTAATGCTTCATCTCTAGCTTCTAGCAAAACAAGAGCAAGTTAAACATAAAGCTCATAAAAGAGGAAATTGTAAAGATTAGAGCAGAAATCAATGCAATTTAAAATAAAAAAAACAACACAAATAATTATTGAACCAAAAACCTGGATTTTTTGAGAGAATAAACAAAACTGACAAACCTCTAGTGAACTTTATCAAGAAAAAAAAGGAAAAAACCCAAATCCACTGAATAAGGCCTGAAAAGTGAGAAATTACTACAGATCCCATGGAAATTCAAAAGATCATGAATAATTACTTTGAAAATCTCTACTGACATAAAGTGGAAAACACAAAGGAAATAGACAGATTTCTAGAAACATATGAACTACCAAAGCTCAACCAAGAAGATACAGCAATTTTAAATAACCCAATATCAGCTATTGAAATTGAAAATGTAATTAAAAACTTACCAACAAAGAAAAGCCCAGGTCCTGATGGATTCACAGCCAAATTCTACAAGAAATTTAGAGAGGATTTGATGCCAATACTGCTTAAACTCTTCAGTGAAATTTAAAAGGAAGCAGTACTCCCTAAATCATTCCTGGAGGCAAATATTACTCTGAAAACAAACCCAAACAAAAAGGAGAACTATAGGTTAATCTCACTAATGAACACTGATGCAAAGATTCTCAATAAAATACTGGCAAATAGAATGTGACAAACCATCAAGAACATTATACATCATGACCAGGTGGGATTCATTCCAGAAATGCAGGGATGGTTTGACATAGGCAAATCAATAAATGTAACACACCACATCAACAGAGACAAAAAAAAAAAAAGCCACATGGTCATCTCAATAGCTACAGAAAAAGTTTTCTATAAAGTCCAACACATGTACATGACAAAAACTCTTCAGAAACTCGGAATAGATGGTATGTACCTCAATCTCATAAAGGCCATCTATGACAAACCAACAGTCAACATTATACTAAAAGGACAAAAACTAAAACTTTCACTTCAAAATCAGGAACAAGAGAAGCATGTCCACCATCATGACTCCTATTCAATATAGTTTTGGAAACATTAGCCAGGGCAATCAGACAAGATTGAAAAATAAAAAGAATAAAGATAAGAGGAAGAAGTTATCAGTATTTGCAGATGACATGATACTTTATATAGAAGACTCAAAATTCCTTTAAAAGACCACTAGATGTAATAAATAAATTCAGCAGCATAGCTGGATACAAAGTCAATGCTCAAAAATCAATAGCATTCCTGTACACAAGCAAAAACCTCACCAAGAAAGAAATTATGGACATATCACCCTTCACAATAGCATCTTAAAAAATGAAATACTTAGGAATCAATCTGACTAAGAATGAAAAAGACCTATATGCTGAATATTATACTAAGCTAAAAAAAGGAGATTGAAGAGGATATTAGAAAATGGAAGTACATTCCTTTCTCTTGGTTAGGAAGAAACAATATTGTGAAAATGCTCATACTCCCAATACTGTTATACAGATTTAACACATTCCCAATCAAAATACCTTAACATATCCCCCAAATGTAGAGAAAGCACTCCTAAAATTCAGTTGGAGACAGAAGAAACCTAGAATAGCAAAGGCAATTCTGGGCAACAAAGGCAAAGCAGGAGGCATCTTAATTGCTGACTTGAAACTATACTACAAAGCTGCAGTGATAAAATCAGCATGGTACTGGCAAAGAAATAGACCTGAGGATCAATGGAACAGATTAAAAGATGCAATCATAACTACAAAGACACTCAGCCCCTTAGTATTTGAAAAAGGGGCTAAACATATTCAGTGGAAGAAGGATATCCTCTTTAATAAATGGTGTTGGAAAATTTGGCTCTCCACAAGCCAAAGACTGAAACTAGATCCATGCCTATCACCATGTACAAAACTAAAGTCTAAATGAATTGAAGACCTAAAACAGACAATCTAAATCTACTGGTAGAAGTCTTGGAGACTTAGAGGCAGGCAGAGAATTCATGAACAAAACTCAAACTGCACAAGAAACACTTCAAAGAATCAACAACTGGGATCTCATATTATTGAAATGTTTCTGCACTGCAAAAGAAATCACCAACAGAGTGAAAAGAAAACTGGCAGAGTGGGAAAGAATTTTAGCCAGCAACCCCTCAGGCAAAGGACTTATATCCAGAACATATAAAGAGTTGAAAACCATCAAGCCCCCAAAATTCAAAGACACTCTCCAAAAATGGGCATCTGTGATGAACACACATTTATCTGATGGAGACATACAAATGGCCAATATATACATGAAGACATGTTCACCATAACTTATCATTCAAGAAATGCAAATTGAAACATCATTGAGATTTCATCTCATTCCAGAAAGAATAGCTGCCATCAAGAAAACAATTGATAACAAATATTGGTGAGGCTGTGGGCAAAAAGGAACACTCCTCCACTGTTGGTGAGAGTATAGACTGGTGTAACCATCTAGCTATTCCCCTCCTGGGTATTTTCCCAGAAAAACTGAAAAGGTCATATCACAGTGATATATGTGCACCCATGTTCATAGCAGCACAATTTGTAATAGCTAAATCTTGGAAACAACCAAGATGCTCATCAGCCACAGAGAGGATGAAAAAGACATGGTATTTATATACAATGGAATAATACTCAGCTATTAAAAAGGATGATCTTGAGGCCTTCATAGGTAAATGGAGACAACTGGAGACTATCCTCATAAGAGAAGTAAATAAGAATCATATTTGTAAATATCACATTGTCTCTGTAGTGTAAATATAAAAAAGAACTGTAGGAGTAATAAAACCCAAAATGTGTGATTGCTATTGTAAAAAAGAGAGGAAAAGAAAGTGCTCTAAAGGACATAATTCCATGTACGTTTAGATGTATAGGATTGATAAACATATTACTAAGTTTTTGTTGGATCATTGGCAAGAACTGTTTGCCAATCTTTTTTATGGCTGGATGGCATTTCATTGTATAAAAATATCATCTTTTTTATCCATTTTGTGGTTGATGGGCATTTTGGTTGTTTCCAAAATTTTTGTATTACAAATTGTGCTGCTGTAAACATAGGTGCAAATATATGGCTGTGGCATGACATTTTCAATTTTTCTTGGAAAACACCCAGAAGCACAATAGATGGATTAAATGTGGGAAATTATTCAAATTTAAACATGATTCCTCCTCATTATGTACTGATTTCACATCAAAGTGAAGTTCAAAGCTCATTGAACTGATGCTGTAAGGAGGTGATCATTTCAATATGAAATAATGTTTAAAAGTATAAAATTTAAAGATATGTTAATAATAAATACTTCTGTTTTATGAATAGAAGCAATTTCTTCTGGGGTGACATTTTTGCTTTGAGATTCTGTAAGCAAAGTGAAAATAAAGGGATACATACACTAACAGTCAGCAAAATGGTTACTGTCTGGCCAGTGTAAAAAAGCAGCTTTTATTGAGATAAAAACCAAAGAAATTCATATTGTGTATGCTTAGATTATATAACTTGTTTGGTACATGTCCTTTTGGGACCTCATGTTTTTACCTACGGAGGGGTATGTTTCAAGGCCTGCACTTTCTACCAAAATACTGTCAGCCAGAGTGTCTGGGATGAAATGGAGTCAGTGTGGCCTCTCTACAGTTCCTCTTTATTTTTTAGTTTAGATTTTCTTACCATATTAGAAGCCAGTATTTTAGGTATGAATATTTTGTATAGGATAGGATGCATTTTACAAGGCATCCAATACCAATTAAACAGATAAGGACAGTAACACCATAAAGAAACATTTGCTTTAGCCAATTGATACCTGGTAACCATCCATCAATATGGAATAAGGAAATTTCATATTGAGTCATTGGGGCACATGTATCTCCTTGGTAAGTTCTCATAAATCATGAAGTTTTTCATTAATGGATTTATTTTCATCAAATAAGTCAAAACAGCACAAATGAGCAATTTTTTTTTTTTTTTTTTGTACTGGGGATTGAAGTTATGACCTCGTGCTTCCCAGGCGGGCATTTAAGCCATTGAGCTATATCCCTGGCTTCATTTGAGCAATTTCATTGCATCTGTGACAATGTAAGAGAAATGGATAATCAATTGCAGTGTGACTACCTAAAATTGCTTGTCAGTATTCAGGTTTTTCTTTGTTTAATAATGCCAAAGCTATGGAAATATAATTAATTGTTTTGCCATGAGACAAGCCAGTGCCTTAACATTGTGATTGGCCTTGGCTGCCAGAGCAGGCATACTAACCAAAGAAATACTTAAAGCATAAAATTCTCCTTTGGTTAACAAGCTAATATAAAATCCCCACATACGTCAGTAAGACTAGTTGTAGACCATTTCGTGAGAGACGGTCTAACTTCAGGAGAAGGAACAATACATTAAGGTGGCTAAGGCAACATTTTGTGTTAGGAGATAAGTTTGCAGGGATATAACTGAAGGTATACTCTTCACATGAAAAAAACCATCCAGCAAGGAGAGAAACATGTCCATGTCCATATCCATACAATATTAGTTCACAACTAGAAAAATTCCAAGTACTAACTATTACAAAGGCAAAGACATTGAGTGGCACAATTTTCAACACCAGCACATGAGGCATTGGAAGTTGCAACATGTGGAGTGAACATTTTAACAGCATTATCAGGTTTTTAGAGGTGAGAGTGCCCCAATTTAGAAAGTCAGCATATGTTACAATTTTCTTTGGGATAGTGGAGAAAATGGTGTAATTATGTAGAGAGGTGTGGTCCTTGCATACTGGAATCGGACAGGACCTGCGAATGTATATCATTTCTATCTTTTGAGCAAGACAGAAATGAGAGGCATGAGCAAAATGGCTGCCATCTGGCCAGCATAAGCAAGCAGCTATTATTGAGATAAAGAACAAAAGAACTCATACTGCTCATGCTTAGATTATATAACTGTTTGCTTGTTCTTACGGGATTTCGTGTTTTTAATTTGGTGGTGGGGGTCAGTGTTTCAAGGCTTGTACTTTCCACCAAAACACTGTCAAATGGATGTGTCCGGGATAAAATGGAGTCAGTATGAACTCTCTACATTTTGCATTTTTAACTATCCTCCTTTATGTCTGGCTTTAGGGAACAGAGCTGGATCCCTTTAGTTCTTACTACATGAAAACTACTAAAAAGTACTATAGTGACTAAAGGATATAAAAAATATGATGTAACATAAACATTTAATTGAGATAGGGTGTGGCTTTGTTCTCACCTTTCAGGCAGGCTGTACACTGTTTTCTATGCAATAAATTTTGATAAGCAGGAGTCCCTTCAAGTTAGACCCTACATGGAAAAGACCCACAGTGCAAAGAACAGGGAAATAGACCTGGAAGGACTGTTTTGAGAGTGTATAGAGTAGAAAATTTCACAATAATTAAAGGGCAAAAATAAATCTATCTGACATAGATTTAATGACCTGTGAGTGAGCCAGAATCTTCATCCTTGCAATGTAAGAACTGTATATCAGGTGCAGAGACAGGGCAAAGTCAGTCGGGGGAGGATCTTTCAGACAGGAGGGCCTCAGTGGCGGGGAGGTGTTTGCCAAAAAGTGGAGAATTCCATGTGTCTACTGTATCTAAATTTTAATTTATTATCAAAGACTCCATAATATTTCCTTTTCTACTTCCATATTCTTTATCTATGATCCTTCATTGTTCTAATCTGATTTAAAAAGTAGTTAAAAATTCTGTTGATATTTGTCTCTTGATTTCTACCTCTTTTGTTTTGATCTTAGCTACTTTTAATCATTAGCAATGTTTCTTACATTTGTTTTTGTTTTTTTTTATCCATACCGGGATCGAACTCACAACTGCGTGCTTGCAAGGTAGGTGCTTATGCTGCTGAGCTAAATCCCCAGCCCTGTGTCTTACTTTTTATTCATTTCTGCTTTCTTTTTCTGCCTCCATATACTGGAAGTAAAGTGTCTTATTTCATAGTGCTATAACAAATACTATGGCCTGTGTGCCTTACAAATTAGACATTATTTCTCCAGACTCTGGAGACTGGAAGTCCAACAGGAAGGGTCCAGAGACTGTCTATCTGGCTAAGTCTCACTTCCTGGCTTGTGGACTGCCATGTGATCACTGTATGTTCACGTGACCTTTCTGCCTGAGTCCTTGGGAGCACGATCTCTGCCTGCTCTTTCTCTATCATCATTCATCCCATGAAGCAGACTCTACCATTACTATGTAACCTAACTCTAAATATCTTCCAAGTACCCACCTCCCAGTACCGTTGCATTGGATGTTAAGATTTCAACCAGTGAATTGCAGAGGACAGAAGGTTTCAGTGCATAACATACTTTTGAAATTTTTATCTGCTGAGTAGAGCATTTAAAAATTATACGTTTTCATCTACACAAATATCAGTTATGTATGTAAACTGTGAGACTTCATTTATTTTAAACTATTTTACCATTATTTTTATGGATTTTTCTGTTTCAAACCATGAAGTTGAGTTGGTCAGGTGAACAGAATGCAGTTTTAATTTTCACAATTTCAATTCATAACTGGTTTATCCACATATATTGCCCTGATAAATTAAAGAATATCTGTATACATAGTAGATTAAGAATTTTTCAGTGTGTATATCTCTTAAAGTAAGTTTTGACAAGAGCAATATGAACAAAACTGTTTGATACTGTTGATAAATTTTAAAATTAAAAGTTCTTTTCATGATTGAAATTTGAAGAACTACCACTCCAAAGGTTAAAATGCATCTTTTATTCCTAAATTAATATTATATAAGAAATCTAACACATTGGCATGGCATATATTTTACCTCATATGGGTAAACACTCTATATTTCAGTTATGTAGATGTTCTATGTCCAAAGGATTTTTTCACATTTATTGGAATATGTTCACAATACACAGTTATTACATTCACTGGAGGAGATTGGTACATGTACATAAAACATTTCCATTCCTTTTCCCCCAGCTTCCTCCTTTTTTTTCCAACATCAAATCCATTTATTTATCTCATGAGACTTTATAAAATTAGTTATTATATATACTGTGATAGAAAGATAAGACAAAGACGTATAAAACATGCCATCTGTTTGTACTAAGTCAAGGTAAAATTTTAGACTAAATGTATTGATTACAACACTTTTTTCTAGTATATGAAAAGCATGCAGAGTGTATCTTATATGTATGCAGAGAGATAATTTTTCATATGAGAGCAAGTATTGAATCTTGCATGGTGGTGCTACTTCACTTAACACTTTTGTCACAGGTATATCCATTTTCCAATAGTGACTCAAGTTTATACTTTCTGTTGCACAGTAACACTAAGTTGTGTGTAAATACCACATCTTAAAAATCTGTTTATCTTTTTATGGACATATAGTTTGTACCCAACATTTAAATGCTATGAATTTCATGGCTATAAAAAAGGATATGCATATATCACTACGGCATGATCTCTTCAACTCTTTTGAGAAGATACATAGAAGTGCAATAGTTGTGTCAAATGAAATTTCTGTTTGCTTTTTGAGGAACCTCCATAATTGTTTTTATAGTGGTTGTAAATTTAACAGTTGCACCAACAGCTGAAAAGCATTCTTTTCTCCCTGTAGCAGTGCCAGCATTTGTTATTGGTTTATTTCTTGATGTAGGATTCCTCTGGAGTGACATTGAGTCTCAGTGTTGTTTTCATTTGTATTTCTGGGATGCCTAGGACAGTTGAATGTTTTATAATGAATCGTTTGGCCATTTATATTTCTTCATTTGAGAATTTTCTATTCATTTCAGATGTCTATTTTTTAATTGGGTCTTGAAATAAGAGAAGATCAAATTTTTGAGTTAGTTATGTCTTGTAGATTTAGTCCTTTAGGTAGTAGTTGGCACAAATTATTTCCAGTTGGATAGGTTGTCTCTTAATTCTTTTACTGATCTTTGCTGTGTTAAGGCTTTTAAATTGATGTGATTCCATTTGTTGATTGATCATTGGTATTATTTCTTATGCAACCAAGATTTTGTTTGGAAAGTCATACCCTACACATATCTCTTCAAAAGTTTCATCCACTGAGCTTCTAGTAGATTAAGTATTTCTATTCTAATGCTTAGCTCTTTGATCCATTTTCATTCTAGTTTAGTACATGCTGAGGGATATGGGGCTACATTCAGCCTTCAGCATGGGGATAGCCAGTTATCCCAGCACCCTTTTTTTTTTTATTGGTACAGGGAATCAAACTCACAACTGCGTCCTTGAAAAGCAGGCACTTATGCTGCTGAGTTAAATCCCCAGCCCCACCACACCATTTATTAAAATGATTATTTTTGTTCCAGTGAAGGGATCTTGGCTTCCCAGTAAAAAGTAACATAACTGAGTGTTTCTATAGTTCTTTTTGTATATTTTATTCTGTTTCATTGATCCCTGAGTGTTCCTTTCTTTTTTAACTACCATGTTTTGTTTTGTTTTGTTTTGTTTTATAAAGTCATTGTAGCTTTGTAGTGTACTTGAGGCTCCTCTCACCTTAGTCCTGTTGCCTAGTATTCCTTTAGCTATTCAGGATCTCTTCTGTCAAAATTATTTTCACAATAATTTCTTCAGTTCTGTGAGGAATGTCACTAGACCTTTGTTTGAGATTATGTTAAATTTATGTAACAGTTTTTGGAGTATGGTAATTTTCACTATGTTGCTTCTATCTCTCCAAGAACGAAGGATATCTTCTTCTTCTCACATTCACTCCAATCTTCTTTTTCAGAATACTATAGTTTTCATTGCACAGTTCTTTTATTTCTTTGTTAGAGAAATTCCAAAATATTAAATTTTAAACTTTTGATGACTTAGTGAAGCACATTTTCCCCTAATTTCTATTATGTGAATTTGTTATTTTTGTACAGGAATGCTATTTGAAGTTTGCATTTTGCGGGAGACCGGTACACTATTCTCTTCAGAGAAATGGAGCCCTTGCTGACAGTGGTCCCTGATCTTTCCTTCACCCCATTCACTAAGGTATATAATGTTGGCTATATTGAAATGAATATTTCTGTCATTAAAGGTACCAGACTTGCTTACCTCAAAACTATCTGTGCATTACCATGGGGAGGCCTCTGTTCCTGGTACAACTACAAATTTTCTTTCTTTATGCATTATGCCCTGACCCCTACCCATCACTCTGACAGACACATATAAAAACCATGTGCTTTGGAAGAAGGCCTTTTGTTCTGCAGAGAACACTGCAGTCATCCAAGAACCCATCAAATCTGAACCTTTTCTTTTTGTCATTCTTTTATATCCATGTACCATAGTGCTGGGTCAGTGGGACTGGGACACTGTAAGGATTTTGGTAATATTTGATTTATTTTTCATCTTCTTTCCCTGTGAAGTTCAGGCTGGCCTGGAAATCACAAAGTAGCCCAGACAAAACTTGAACTCATGGTAATCATCCTGCCTCAGCATTCAGGATGCTGAGATTACAGGCATGTCCCACCATACGTGTATGTTTCATTTCTTGATATGTCACCTTTTTGTGTGTTTTACTATTTCTTTCTTTTACTTCAATGATGATTTCACTGTGTAGTTTTGAAGTATCATTTTGTTTCTCTGTGTTTTATGTAGATAGAGTGAGATTCTTGGTTGATGTATTTTCGCAGGTATGACGAATTGGTTCATTATTTTTGCCAAAGATTTTGTAATTATCTCCTTTTCTTTTGCTCTAACTGCTTCATATCCTAGTTATCTTTAGTTTATTCTCAAAATTTTTCCATGTGTACAGTATTCATGACAGTTACTTCCTTGAGGACTATTTGTATAGTATCTGATCTTCCATGGGCCCACCCATGAAAATTTTTACATAGGTGATTTTGCAGGATTCAGCTCTTATGCTTTGAATAAACTGCTTACAAGGTTCCATTTGTTTCTAGAAATACCTAATCTTGTCATCTGTTATATCTAAATTAACATTTAGTGTATTGATACTACTTGTTTTAAATCATTATTTTGTGCTTCTCATACTTGAGACATCAATGGGTCTAGATAGAAGTGTATATTTTCTTATGAATATTTGGTAGTTCACAAGTTCCCATTTTTACTTATGTCTCACATTTCTGTGTTTAGTTTTGCATAAAACATATCATGACTGAAGAATATTTGCATAATGGTTTGCAGAGACATTAGTAGCCTCATCCTACCTTTTAGTGAGTATGAAGTTCGATCACGCAGCTTCTGCCTAGAATGGAGACCAACTCAGGCTGTGCCTCAGCTTCATTTCTATTCATTCTACTGTGATTAATTACCTCAGCCTTCACCTATTAGCTCTGGCTCCATTTGTCCAAATCTCCTGTTATTTCTTTGTAAATTCAGTTAAGTTCATGACATTAATTTGAATCTGAATCCAAAAACTTGGAAATCATGGGATACATGAACATTAATTCCTGGAAACCATGGGCTCCACTTGGGAATGGGCTAGTAATGAAGGTGCATGTATTGCTGGGAGATGAACTCAAGAGCTCCTGGGAGCTCACAGGTGCTTGCAGGAATCTCTCACTCCAGAGCCTAATCATTATATCACATGTCCACTGGACTAATTGGAACTTAAGGACCAAATGAGAGAACTG
>PVLA01013065.1:0-39492 GCA_004027455.1 Hydrochoerus hydrochaeris | reverse complement strand
ATGAAATTCTTAGCAAATTCTGAGTGTGAACCTGGTATTAGAAGTTGGGCAGTGTCTGTCTTTAGCTCTAAACTGCTATTGGCAGATTCACTTGATGTTTCCATTTTTAATCTCCTAGTAAGTGTTGTGAATGAGTTCTTTAGAGTTAGGTAAGAACGGTGTGAAGGGTAGTGCCATCTCTCTTTATCAAAAGCAAATATGCTCTCCTTTCAGTCACTGGTACCAGAATACCAAAGCAGAACCTATGCTCCCTCAACTCATTTAACCATAGTGGTAAATTTGCTGTGATCTAGGGGCATTCTTCTCTTAGAATGAAAGCAATATCTATGTTCTTTGGAAATTTAGATGTTCCAACATTGATGTTGACCTCTTAAATTTTGTCAAGTAGTTAATGGATTTTCATAAAAGTAAGACACTTAGATTACTTCTGTAAATAAGCATATCATACTGTAAATGGAATGCATTTAATCATTTACTTTAAAAAATACAGTAAATTTATTAATGTCTTCTATGTTCCATACCTTGCTAATTAGTGCTTACACTTGCAGGGCTTGAGATCTAGAAGGGAAAGTCAGAGGTGTATACAAATGAAATTATGGTCACTGTAGAATGTGGAAATTAGTTTTACTAGGGAAATAAGGAAAAAGAAAATCTAACTGAATCTCAAATGGTACAAAGACAGCAACTTCTTGCTGTAAAAACTGAAAAAAGAAACAAAAATAATATGAATAGATTGTTTTCAGCTGTGGCACAGTTTGGATGTGGAATGTACTCTAAATCCAACTTATGTGTCAAAGGCTTGGTTTGCAGGGGGTTTCCACCGAAAGGTGGAAGAATCTTTAAGAGGCAGAACCAGTAGGCAGTCCTCAGATCATTTGGGGCATGTCTACAAAGGGAATTGTGGGACCTTGGCTACTTTTCCCTTCTCCTTGCTTCCTAACCATAAGAAGGCAGCTTCTTTCACCATGTACCTCTGCCCTGATATTTGGTCTTGCCACAGGCTCCAAATCAGAGACTAGTTATGTAGGATCTGCAATTTCCAAAATTGTGAGTCAAGATATCCTTTCTTCTTTTAAAGTTAATTGTCACAATGGAAGCTAAGCCCCCAGCGTGAGCTATTTGGAGCATGGACTAGGGAAAGCTAAGCTCCCTCTTGTGAGCCATTTAGAGCATGAATCAGGAAGAACAAGGAAGAAAGCTGAACCCCCATCTGTGAGCCATTCAGAATGTGGATCAGGGAGAACAGTGAAGGAAGCTGAGCCCCCCACACCTTTGAGCCAGTGGCACAGGCTGGGGAGAGGAGAACAACTCCCTCACCCCTGTGAACAGCCAACCAGTTGATTCAGAAGAACTGTGTTTGTTTGATTGACTTTGCAAACCTAAAGCCAAGCAACTATTTAGAGGACAAGAATATCTGTTTCAGTTTTTTTTTTTTATTGCTCTGTTTGATTCTCTAAAATTACAGAGAAAAAAACCTAAAGAAGTCAGTGGAATACAAAATGTATACAATAGATATTGTGAAAGTGAAAGCAGAGGAAATGTCTAAAAAGAGAAGGAGGTAGCCATTGTTAATTTCCTATTATCTTGTTTTGAAGTCCTATATCATCTTCATTGTTTTGTTTGGTTTGGACTTATTCTGTTTTGTTTTGTTATATTCTATCATTTCTGCTGGCATGGGCAACTATTTTGAAGATAGCAAGATATATTATGGTAGCCATTGTTGACTTCCTATTATCTTTTTTTGAAGTTCTGTATCACTTTCATTGTGTTGTTTTGAGTGGTTTTATTCTGTCCTGTTTTGTTTGATTTTATTATGTCTTATGATGTGGACAGTTATTTTGAAGATAACATTAGGTAACCATTGTTCATTTTCTATTATCTTATTTTGAAATCTTGTTTCACTCTCACTGTTTTGTTTTGATTGGTTTTATTCTGTCTCATTTTCTTTGGCTTTATTCTCTTTAAAATAAAATTAGAAAAAAATAAAGTTAATTATCTTGGGCATTATTTATAGTGACAAAACTAACTCATACAAAAGATTCTTGGATATAGTGAAATGTATGATGTAAGTTTTATTTTTACTTTACCTTTTCATCTGGGATCACTTTCCAAATTACTGTTAGAAGAAGTGGAATCTACACTGAGATCCCTAGTGTCACTGAGTATCTTAAACTGAGATCAGAATTTGGTGCCCCCGAAATGGCTGGAATGTGCTGGACAGGGTAACTCAGAGGAAGAAACTGCTTAGAAAATAACTGCCAGAAATCTGCATGGTGGTTTCCTTGATTCTTTGGGAAAAGCTAGGCTATATATGTATAATACAAGGCAGTAGGAGGAGACCATGAGCTTACTGAAACCCTAGAGGTTTCATGGTGTTATTGGGTAGCTCTTTCTTAAAATGGCTCACAAAATGTTATGGGTTTTGTGTTTCTCACCTCTGCTTCTGGAGGTAGATTCCAGGTTCTTCTTACTGAGAACAAACAATTCAATTAATGAGCAAAAAGCAGTGGCACCATTTACTTGAACATAAAAGTGAAGAGTGAGGGTTAAACTGGATCTGCAGAGCAAGCTTGGGCTAAGTATAGAGGAAAAAGTAAGATCAAAGTACATTCTGGAGGACTCAGGGCAGGATATTGTGAAGATAGCAGCCTGGCATCTGTGTCCTTCTTATGCTATCCAAATTTTGAGAAAATCTGCAAGAACTTCTACCTCTGGGTCCTGAGAGCAGTGCTGGATCTCACACCTCAGGCTGAGGTCAGGTCTAGGCCGTCCTATGGAAAAGCTGCTTAAATTCTCCCCAGAAGACCACATGCAGGGCTTTGTGATCTGTTCTGTGCATGTGTCCAAGATCTTGTGTTTAACAAGTCATGTCTACTTTCCCAGTCAGCTTTATGATTCCTTAAACTCCTGTCTAAATGGCACCACAAGACACTGGGATGGTGAAAATGTAGCAGAGGCCTGATGAGACATTCCAGTCATTTAGCTAAGAACCCAGAAAGACCACACCTGGAGAGTAGAGATACTCTCTCCAGAGAACAAAAGGTTGTTTTAGACATATTTTAATAAAAGGTGCAACAATTCAACAGCCCCACATTGGGTGCTGATAAATTAAAATGCATGATCCTTGTCTTAGTTACTTTTCTCATTGCTGAGAAAAAATACTTGGCACATAAATTTAAAGGAGGAAAGATTTATTTCAGCTCACAGTTTGCAGAGGTTTCAGTCCACATTTGGTGGTTCTACAGTAGGGTGGCAAAGCAGAGAAGATTATAGAGGAGAAAGGTTCCACGTTGTGACAGGCAGGAAGGCAGCAAGCAGGCAAAGCAGTGAGCAACAAAAACAGGCCCACTTGCCTTTATATCTCCTTTATATCCACCCAGGCTGTAAATCTATTGATTGGTGTGGCCCATGCCCAGGGTGGGGCTTCGATTGTCCACACCCTTAATCCCAGTATCACCTTTAATTCACATTCACTTGCCCTAATCTACTGGATTTTAAAACCCCCACCTATAATCACAGGAGGATTTGGGAAAATATCTAGCTACAAACTATAACAACCATTGAAAGGCAGACAGTAAAACTCAGATATTCAATAATGCAGCCCTTGCAACACACATTTGATAAAAAATAATGTAGAAACCAAAAAATAGTAGGTAATGGAAAAGAAAATTGGCTAATATCAACAGACCCAGAGTTGTAGATATTTTGACAGTAGTAGGGAAAGACTTTAAATGGCATTATAAATATGTGTAAAAAGTTTTTTCACTTTTTTATTTGCTATAAAGATTAAAGTGTTTTATTTTGGCAAATTCATACATACACATGACATTCCTGGGTCACTTTCCTTTCTATTACCTCTTTGCCCCACTCTCCCCCAAATTTTCACTTTTTTTCATGCCAGTGTGTATAATGTATTTTGCTCACATCTACTCCTTGTATTATCCACCTTTGTCTCCCTTATTTTTCCCTCTTATCCCTTTCTTCTTGTCTAATAATAAGGGGAACATAGAATATTTATCTTTCCGAGTCTGGCTTATTTCACTCAATACATTGGTCTCCAGATTAATCCATATTCCCACAAAAAACTGTTTGGTTTTTCCTTATGGATGTTACACTCCACTGTGTGTGTGTGTGTGTGTGTGTGTGTTTGTATTTTATATAATTTTCTTTTTTATTCATGTGTTGATGGGCATTTAGTCTGGTTGTATATCCTGGTTATTGTCAACTGTCCTGCAATAAACACTGCTATGTAGATATTTTATAGTGTGCTGACTTTAAGTCTTTCAGATATATACCAAAGAGTGATATAGCTGGATCGATTGGTGGGTCTATTTTTAGATATTTGAGGAAATGCCCTACTGATTTCTACATTGACTATATTAATTTACATTACCATCAGGATATAGACATTTTCCTTTCCCCCACATCGTCACCAGAATTTATTTATTTATGTGTGTATTTGTTTGTTTGTGTGTGTGTTCCTAAATACAGCTACTGTTAAGTGAAGTGATATAGAATATCGATGTAGTTTTTATTTGTCTTTTGTAAATGGCTAAAGATATTGAACACTTTTTCTTATACCTACTAGTTATTTGTACTTATCTTGAAATGTGTCTGTTCAATTCCTTTACCCATTTAGTGATTAGTGATTTGATTCTTCATTGTTAAAATTCTTTTTATTTTCAAGATAGTTATCCTCTGTTAGAACAGTAGTTGGCAAAACTTTCCTCCCCTTCTGAAAGCTGTCTCTTCACTTTGTTAATTGTTTCCCTGGCTGTGTGAAAAACTTTTTAATTTCATGTAGATATATTTGTTGATTTTTGTTATTATTTCCCACACTATTGGGGTTTTGTTCAGAAAGTGTTTGACCGTATTTATAGGTTCAAATGTCTCCCTTGTTTTTCTTCAGAAGTTTCAAATATTAAAGACATGTACCTAAGCTTTTGTTACATTTTTATTGAGATATAAGTCATCAATGGTTTGAATGAGACTCAGATATAGTTCTTCTATTCCTATTTTCTTCAGGTTTTTTTTTTTAAAACCATGAATACATGTTGAACTTTGTCAAAAGTTGTTCTGCACCTGTTGAGATGATCTTGTGATTTTTGTTCTTATATGTGATGTATTACATTTATTGATATGTATATGTTAAACCATCCTTGTATCACTGGGATGTAGCCTACTTGGTTGTGTATATCACCTTTTTTGATGATTTGATGCATTCTGTTTGCTAGTAGCTTGGTGATGATTTTTGCATCTGTATTCATTAGGAGGTTGGCCTGTTGTTTCCTTTTTTGGTTGGATACTTGTCTGGTTTGGGGATCAGGGTAATGCTAACTTCCAAAAGTGATTTTTGGAGTATTTGAGTACTCCTCTGTTGATTTCATTAAAGAGTTTGAGGAGCACTGGTGTTAGATCTTTCTTAAAGTTCTGTAGAATTTTGGAGTCAATCCATAAGGTCCTGAGCTTTTCTTACTTGGTAGGTTTTTTATTACTGCTTAAATTTCATTGCCTGTTATTGGATTACTTATAATTTTTATACCTTCTTGGTTCTGTTTTAGTAATTTATATGTATCTATGACTCTCCCCATTTCTTTTGAATTCTCTTTTTGGTGTATAGGTTTGTGAATTAGTTGCCAATAGTTTTGTAGATTTTGGCAGTTTCTTAATGAGATTTCATCTTTTGCATTTCTAATTGTGATGATATGTCTCTTTCCTTTATTATTATCTTTTCTTCTTTTTGGGGGGCAAGATTGTCTGTTTTTTTTAATCTTTCAAAGAATCAGGTCTTCATTATTCTTTGCATTTTTTTTGTTTCAACTTCATGATTTCTGCTATAGTTTTATAATTTTGTTTCTTGTACAACCACTAGATTTACATATTTCTTGTTTTTCTAGGACCATAAGATACACTACTAGATTATTTATTTGTGCTTTTTCTGTTTCTCTAGTGTGGGCTTTTATAGCTTTAAACTTCCTGTGTAGAACTGGTTCCACTGCATCCCATAAATTTTGGTATATTGTACTGGATTTTCATTTAGTTTTAAGAAATGTCTTGTTTCTTCCTTAATTTTTTTCTGTGACATTTATTAATTTCCATACATTTGCACAGTTTCTGTGGTTTGTTTTGCTTTTGCTTTCTAGTTTCATTGCACTGTGATCTGATGAAATGGATAGTAAGATTTTAGTTCTTTTGTATGTACTTAAGAATGCTTTATTATTTAGTATGTGGTCTGTTTTGGAGAAAGAACCATGTGATGGTGAAAAGAATTTGTATTCTGTTGGGTGGAAGACTCTGTAGATATGTATCAAGTCCATTTGTTCAAATGATCTGTTAAACTCTATTATTTCTATGTTGATATTTTAGTTGATCTATCTGTGATGGTGCAGTAGCAATTGTACTGATTATTAACTGACCTTTTATATATATTAGAGTTTATTTTATGAAGTTGAGTGCACTGTGACTTGTTGCATGTATGTTCATAATTATTATCTCTCCCAGTTGGATAGTTCCATAACCAATATGCAACATTTTTTTTCTTCTATTTTGATAAGCTTTGGATGGACACACCCTTTGACTGAAAATAGGACTGCTACTTGATTTTAGGTTTCTGCTGCATAGAATATTGTTTTCCATTTGTTGATTTTTAGTGTATGAATTTATTTTTGTGTTGCATATGTTTCTGTATGCAGCATACTGTTGGATTTTGTTTCTTGATCCATTCTGCTAGACTGGTGGATTGAATCCATTCACATTGATAGTTATAGTTCATAGATATTAACTTATTTCTGTCATTGCATTATTTACTTATTGCCATTTGTCTCTATTTATGGTTCTAAATGGCTCATTTACCTGTGTATCTATTATATTACATAGGAATGGATTTTTTTCTGCAGCTGTTTCACTGAGCACATCTTTTATACCTTTGTTTCCTTGTGTAAACCTTTGCTACTACTTATAATTTTTAGGTTTGTTCTTTTATAGTCAAGTAGGAGCTCTTGGGCCATTATTTTATTCTCTCATATTTTTTACCATCCCTGAATAAATCATCTATTTTTACAACAATCTTGTCCTCAAGTCCTGATAGTTCATTTTGTGACTGATCATGTTTACTGTCAAAACTTTCAACTGAGTTGTTCATTTCCATGGTTTCTACTTAATTTCTTTTCATAATCTCTAATGCTTTACTGAAGAGTTAATTTATAACCTGAACTGTCTTTCTTAAGTTATTCACCTTTTATTTATAACTTATTTCAACTCATTGGTCACCTTACTTGAATCATTTAATTATTTATTTACATCTTCTTTGAGCTTGTTGCACATCGTAGAAATTGGTTCACTCACTTACCTTTTGGTCTTGACTTTTATGTCAACTATTTTAGATATTTAGTCTTTTGAGTTATTTGTCCTGAAATTCATCCACTTCAATATCTTTAAGATCAGCTTTTGAAGGTGGTCTGAATTTTTACGAGATGTCTTTTTGCTTTATTTTTTCACAATTTTTGTGTTTTTGTGTTGAACATTATATCTCAGGGAGATAGAAAGTTCTGCCACTGTAGTAGAAAGCTCTTTACTAAGTGGATTGTATTCTATGATGTACCCTTGGCTTTGGGTATGTGTCAGAGTGCAGTCACCCATTCCACTTATTAAAATATTGCACTCAATCTCTATCACTACCTGTCTTGGTTACTTTTCTTTCGTTGCTGACACAAAAATACCTGATGCCCAAAATTAAGGAAGGCAAGGTTGATTTAACTTGCAGTTTGTGGAGGTTTCAGTCCATACTCAGCTTGTTCTAAGGCAGGGTGGTGTGACTAAAGGGCAGCCATTCATGGCAGCCAAAAGTGACAAGAGCAAAAAGGGGAAAAAGGGAAGGCATGACTCCTTCCCACCCTTATATTGTATGCTGGCTACCCGCCCATGGGTGGGTGCAGTACTCACACCACTAATCTCAGAGCTAGACAATGAACCAACAGACACTAGATCTACCCACCTCTGTGAATTCATGAGGCCTTGGGGGTCATCTAGACACAAATCAAAGCACTTTTAAGGAAAGAACAATTACCAGTAATAACAATATCCAAAGAGCCAATCATATATCAATACTTAACTTAAAACTGTTTAAAAGTATTTCAACACTTTCAACAATGCAGGAAATTGAAGGAGTAATAGTAGTAAATACTAAGTTGAGGAATAGGATACAAAAACTGAAAAAAAGGGAAAACTTTTAAAAAATGAAATAACAATAAAAATCAATTTTAACGGTACTATTTTTGTGCCTAGACAGAAGGTGGTGGTGATGGAAAGGATGCTTGTGTGATGATATGAGGGTGCAGAAGAAAGAAGAGAAGAGAAGAGGAGAGGAGAGGAGAGGAGAGGAGAGGAGAGGAGAGGAGAAGAGAAGAGAAGAGAAGAGAAGAGAAGAGAAGAGAAGAGAAGAGAAGAGAAGAAGAGAAGAGAAGAGAAGAGAAGAGAAGAGAAGAGAGGAGAAGAGAAAGAAGAGAAGAAAGAGAAGACAAGAGAGAAGAGAATGCAATACAAGTAGAATGTATGATTGGCTTTATGGGTGCTGGAATCAATTAACTGCATATTTCCATATATGGAAAGTTAATATTGAAAGACTGAAGAACCAATGTGTGGTGAGGGGTAACCTAATGGATCTATGTAAATCAATGTAGAAATTAAAACATTAACCCATACCCGTGCACAACTGAATACACACCAAAATCTACATCTACATTAGAATGAGGGAGTCAGAGCATGCATACAGATCACTGTGCTTGTTTCACATATTGATTGCAAGGCAGCATTGTGGGGAAAACCAAACTTCTGCCCAACCTCAGGTACAATATCATTAGACTGACAAATTTTAGTCTATTTTCCTCAGTAAATTGGTAAGGCATTTACTTTGCTCCCATCAGTGAGTTTCAGCCCAGGGTTCTTTGCTAGCCACAAACTTGCAGATTGTTCCTGCTGTCCTCACATCATTTTTGGAACTCTTGATTCCCTTTTCTCAGCTTGCTCAGGCTTTTATGGTTTTAGTACCCACTGGGTGTTAGGGAGATTTACTCAATTAATGCAAACTCTTTTTCTACCCCTCACCCTTCTTGTATACTACATTGTTCTCCTATCCTAGTTGCCCTAGGACTCTGAATTTAACTTTGGCTTGTATATCTCTCCTTGCCCAGAGCCAGAGAGTCATGGACTGTGTAGCTCTGACTGTGGTGTGGGCTGTAGCACCTGGGGCAAGAGCCCCCCATAGCTATTCCTGTGCCTTCTTCCCTGGAAACAGCATTTCATCGGGTAGCTAGGGCTCTTCTCCTGGACTAGTCTCCATGCTTATGGACAGAAGTTCATTTGTGGTTATCATCACAGAGTCTAGTATTTGTCTTGTAGGAAAATCATGGAGTTCATCGGGTGGACAGGTCATGGCTTCTGGAGTGAAGATCCATACTTATCCACTTTCTTTGGCACTGGGACAAAACACTCAACATCTACAATTTAAGGGAGGAAGGGGTTATTTTGGGTCACAGTTTTTAGAGGTTTCAGTCCACAGTTGACTGGCTCCAAGGCCAAAGGGTGCATGGCAGTGGAGAAGGTGCTCATGGCACGGTGGCAGGGAAGCAGAGTGTTAACGGTGGAGACTGGGAAAGACAGAAGCTTTCCCAGGCCATACCCTAATGATCTGTCCCTTCCAGCCAGGACCCACCTAACAGCAAGTTAGCTATAAACCTCCATCATCAAATCACCTTCCAAAACTCCCACACTTGATTGTATAAGGGTTTAAGGGAACACCTAGGTATAAACCATCACAGCCTCAGAGGCCTTCTTTCCTGATTTTTTGTTTCTTGCAAAGGGTTTTTAGTAACTAGCTTTCAAAATTTTTGGAAATTTAGCACTTTGCCCTTGTGAATTGGTATGGTAAAAGTATAGTACTTCAAAAAAAATATTGAATGGTCCTAAAAACAGTGCCTTAGTGAAAAAACAAATAGTAAACAGTGAATAATAGGTAATTCAATTTATATGAATCTTTATAGTAGGCACAAACATATAGAAATAAAAATACAAACTATTGGTGTCTCTGTTTGGGTTAGATAATGAGATTATATGGGAAAGGACAAGAGGGAACTTTTGGAGATGTTAAGGACTACCTTACCTTAAAATATACGCTTTTAATCAGACTTTCTTGAGATCTAAGTTTAAGACCATTGCATTCTTTACATGTAAAGTGTATCTGAATAATAAGAGCAAAATGAAGTCAGCTACACTAAAAACAAAGTAGTAAAACAAAGACAAAATACATTCACAGATAAGCAAAGGGAAGCAAAGAACATGAAGGTGTAAAAAAGTCTGACATGTTATTGATCTGATGTGTCTAGAGTTTAGGAAGCTGTAATGAATGGATGGTCCTAGTTGGGTCTGGCTAGGGAGACTACACCATGATCTATGGTCTTGCTTCTGCTACCCAAACTGTGGTAATCATTTTCTGGAAAGGGACAGATAGGAAAGATTTTAGATTTTGTAGTCCACACAAAGATTCTGTCACATATTCATATTTTTCTACATTCTTTCTTGCTACTCTTTATAAAAATCATTCTTAGGTCAAAGGCTCTACATAAACAGTGAGTCAGATTTGGCTTGTACGTTCTAGTTTGCTGACCCTATGCTACACGAACCACTTTGAATATGTCAAAGATGTTCTTCTAACCACAACCACTGCATAAAGGTTACAAGAAAGATTTTGTGGGTTACAAAATGCTATGAGCACACTGACAAATAAGTAACTGATTTGTCCTGGAGGAAATTTCCTCAGGGGGTAGATACAGTTGGGTTTTGGAGAATCAGAAATAGTTCGGAATGGGAAGAACAATTTACACGAAAGTTCCTACTGGGAGCCAGATGCTACGCTTTGGTAGTTATATGATATGGGACAATACTTTGCTAGTTCTGAGTTCTTTATCATTAGGATGGGTCTTATAATAGCTATCCTTCCAACTGGGGAAGAAATGCAGTGAAGATTAAAAAAATCCTACTTGAAAGAATATGAAGAGTGTTAAAAATGTGATTGCTACCTAAGGCCCTTCATTTTGTCAGAGTTAGGATGACTCATGCCACTTATATGTGCACAGTAATTGCTGAGATTGCTGAGCTTATTCCAGAGTGTTTGGAGCCTTCTATTCAACTCTCAAGAGGGTGCAGGGTGAGTCAGGAACTGATATTGACATCTTCTTGTTGGTTGTTCTGTGAGCCTTTTGCATATTAATTTAAAACTAAATTTTTTCAATTCCCTGTTTTGTAAAGCACAAATCAGATGACTATTTGATGTTTTTAAAGGTCTGTTCTTCTCTTTCTATTTTCACTTCAAAATGCTTGATATACCAACATGATACTTTCAATTTCTTCTTTATAATGAAAAAAGTTAGTTGGGAGAGCCAGCTCAAGCAGGAAGATGCAGACAGATACACCTCTGCTTGCCAGCTACCACCATTGGAAGGCTTGCTTCCTGTGGGCAGCCAGCACATGCAGGGAGAGGCAGCCAGATAAGCTCCATGCACCCACAGGCCACCATCGGAGATGCTTGCTTCCTTCAGGCAGCCAGTGCCTATCAGACAAACACAATCCTGTGTACCTGCTGCCATTGGGAGAGTGCTGGTGTAGACACACAGGCAGAGAGAAGAAGCAGCCCCACCACCATGCACCCCTGACCATTGGGGAAGACCCAGTGTAGCTGGACAGGTCTGAAAAAGCCTGAAACACACCCTGCTATCTCTCTAGGAACCTGGGTCAGAGAAACCCATGTGCCTGTCCCATTCCCTTACACCGTGGAGGGGCAGCCAATGTGGAAGTACCTGGGAACCCACAACTCTCTTGTTGGGAGGAACCCAAGAAAATGTCAAGACAAAAGAACAAAGGGTAATCTCAGACCTCCAGCCCACACAGAATAAGTCTGGGATATATAGTTATGGAAGAAAATGGAAGTCACACACTTGAAATCTCTGGGAGCATAGCAACTCAAGAACCAACTTCATGAGACTGTAAAATAATAATATAAGAAATAATGTCTCAGGTAAAAGATAAAAACACAAACAATGAAAAATTTGCTAAGCATATCTAAAGAAGACATAGGTAAAAAGAGGAACATAGGGAAATGATGGAAAAATTGAATGAACAATATAGGAAAGGTTTACAATGCATGAAACAGGTTGAAAGAGCTATCTAGGAAGTTAAAAAGTCTATCAAAAGCTGGTAGACTGAAACTAGACTCTCAGATCTTGAAGACAGGATTGCAGCTAGTGCTTGCAAAAGGAAAGATCTTTTAAAAATAACAAGGACTCAGGAAATAATGCAATGACTGCAAGACAATGCAAAGAAAAATAATTTAAGAGGGATAGGTTTCAAAGAAGAAGCAGTGGTCAACACAAATGAAATAAAAGGCCATTTACAGAAAACCCCCATACATAGGAAAAGGATGTGGTGTGCAGATAAGTTAGGCCTATAGAACTCCAACTTGCCACAACCACAGTAAATCTACATCCAGACATATAATAATCAAGATCCCAGAAATTCAACAGAAGAACCAAATATTAAAAACTGTTAGAGGAAAGAAACAGATCACCTATAAAGGAAAATGATTCAGAATCATGGCAGACTTGTCAACAAAAACCATCAAGTCAAGAAAAGTTTGGGATAAAGTGTTTCAAATCATGAAAGAAAACAATTTCCAACCCAGACTGATTTATTCTGCAAAACTGTCTTTCAAATTTGATGGAAAAATATGATAAAGAGCAACTGAAGGAATTCATGACCACCATACCAAACCTACAGAGAGTGCTGGAGGATCTCCTAGAGAGAGATAAAGATGACCATGGTTCCAGGAACAGCAGCAGAGGAGGATCACCAAACGAGATATGTAATTGAATGAAGGGGGAAAGTGGAGGGTCAACAGCAGGAGAAAAGCATGGCAGAGATGAACCAATGTGTGCCAGTTGTAACTATTAAAGTAGATGGCCTCAATTTACCAACGAAAAGAAACAGACTGGCAGAGTGGATCAAGAAACAAGATCCATCAATATACTGTATATGAGAAACACATTTAACTTAAAGGAAAATCATAGAGTGAAAAACCAAAGGAGAGGAAACAGTTGTTCCACACAACAGGAGAAAAAAATCAAGGGTAACTAACATGTCCATCAATCGTAGAATGAATAAGAAAGATATGGTGTTTTCATACAATGGTATGAGGATAGTCTCAAGGCTCTTGTAGGTAAGCAGATGCAAGTGGAGATCATGTTCATGGGTGAAACAGTTTGAACTCATACAGTTAAAAACCAAGTTATCTCCCTAGCATAAAAAAATTGAAGGAGTTAGTTGGATCCAAAAAGCACAATAGATATTATGAAAGTGATAGGGAAGGAAATGCCTAGGAGGGGAAGGTGATAACCATTGTTAATTTTTTATGCCTTGTCTTGGATTCTTGTATTGTTTTCCTAATTTTGCTAAGTTTGGTTTTGTTCTGTCTTGTATTGTTAGATTTTACTTTGTCTGATGGTATGGGCAGTTATTTGGAAAATGATGGGGTGTATTATGTTACCTATTGTTGGTTTTGTATTATCTTGTTTTGAAGTCCTGTAATACTTTCATTCCACTGTTTAGATTGGTTTTATTCTGTTTTGCTTTGTTTAATTTTAATATATGAGAGGATATGGACAACTATTTTGAAGAAAATGACATATTATGGTAGCTATTGTTGATTTCCTATCATCTTGTTTTGAAGTCCTATAATGTTTTTATTCTTTTTCTTTGATTGGTTTTATTCTTTTGTGTTTTATTTGATTTTTTATGTGTGATAATATGGATGGCTATTTTGAAGAAAACAAGAGACATATGGTAGCCGTTGTTCATTTCCTGTTATCTTGTTTTGAAGTCCTGTAATGCTTTTATTCTCTTGATTGATTTTAGTCTGTTTTCTATTGTTTGATTTTATTATGTGTGAGAGTATGGACAGCTATCTTGGAGAAAAAAAGAGACATTATGGTATGCATTGTTGATTCCCTATTGGCTTGTTTTGAAGACCTGTACTGCTTTCATTCTTTTGTTTTTTATTGGTTTTATTCTATTTTGTTTGGTTTGACTTTGTTGTATGTGAGGGTATGGACAGCTATTTTGTAGAAAACAAGAGACATTATAGTTTCCTGTTGACTTGTTTTGAAGTTATACAATGCTTTCTTTTTTGTTTCAATTGGTTTTGTTCTGTTTTGTTTTGTTTGCTTTTATTGTTTATGATGGTATGAACAGCTATTTTGAAGAAAATGAAAGACATTATGGTAGCCATTTTTGATTTACTGTTGTCTTGTTTTGAAGTCCTGTGTTGCTTGCATTGTTCTGTTCTAGTTTGCTTTGTTCTGTTTTGTTTTGTTTTACTCTCTTTAAAATCAAAAAATTAAAAAGATAGTTGGGGGAAGGGTTGGGAAGTGGGACACTATGAATGTATCTGTCAAAGAAATGATTTAGTATATCAATCAATTCCTGGAAATGATGACAGTGGAAATACTGGGCCTTGAGTAGACTATTTGGGCCCATCCTTATACATGACATGAGAAGAATAATACTATTTAGTAGTTGTCAGTATGCTGTAATGCACAGCATGTCAGGAGCACTGTGTAATGCTTGCCAGACAGGAATATATGATAACAATTATTAGTTATACTCAAGGCTGAGTCAGAATGGAGGGATAGTTTTGTAGCTAGAGTGAGAAGTGGAGTGGGAAGAATTGAGATAGGACTAAGTTTTAGGGTTTTCTCTCCCAGGCTGAACCTAGAAGTAGCATCTCTGGCTGTTGTCAAACTGTGAGCCAATATTTTTGTGTACAGTAATAGATTCCCTCTGAACTCCATTCCAGACTAATGGGCAGTAGGAACTCCATGACTGAAACCCATGGAGTGACTGTTCTTCTGTTTCCTGCCTACTTCATCTAGTATGTGTTTAATTGATTGCTTTTTTTTGCTGTATATAGTGAGCTTTTGAGGACAGGGATCCTGTTGCATTTATCTTTTACTTTTTTATCACTAGCACAGGGTCACTGGGTACATAATTGATATCAAAATGTTCTTTGAATGAACAAATAAATGCATATCTATGTCCATCATTTAATTCATGGGGAAAATTTGTTCCTCGTATATTTTTTTAGGTCAATATATTTACATTCATATGTGCATAGCTAAATTATTTAGGGTCATCAAATAACTACTGTTGGTAAACCTGAGCATGTTCCAGCAGTACTTAATATGTTATTGGTAAATCAAATTTACTTCTTCAATTCTAGAGGAAACAAATATAACAAGCAAAATGGTACAGGCAATTTAAACTCTTCCAAAATCTCAGAAATTAGAAATGTTACCCATTAGAGCATAAAATAAACCATTAAAAGTGGGAACGTTTCCTTTTTATTGATAAAGAACCAATATGATATTAAAACAAAAAAAGACATTTGATGAAGAAGGCAGTCAATTTAAAGATTCAGTTTTTTAAAAATCTGATTAGCTGGTGATTTTCTCGAAGTGTCCTGTCAATTTGTTCAGAAAAGTTAATTTGGTAAAATTAGCCTTAAATTGGTTTCCAGGGTGTAACCTAATTGTATTGCTACTTAGCAAAATGTTTCTATGCATCAGGAAATGCTTTTAGAACTAATCTGCTTACAATGCTAAGGTAAAGGAAAACAACTTCTCAAGCCCAAAGGGCAGCCTGGAACTGAATTGTGTACCAGGGAGAGAGAACCCTACATGGAAATGTGGGGGTCATATGTTAAAGGTAAGAAGTTCACACTGACATATTTTATTTTATAAGTCCTAGTACATTTGAAAGAGTTAAAAGTTGTGAATTTCTGACCTGGGCTGTGACACATCTTTTTTCTGTGTCTTGGTTTACTTAATTAGAAACTGTAAAAGCTAGTCTGAGTGCTATCAATGTTCTTATTTGCTTTGAATCTATGTGAGTCTACAAAGTGTAGCATGAAGTCTATTTCTGAGACTTTTGTGGTCTTTAAGATTTTGGAGGTGTTTGCAGTCATAGAGACTTGGTGTTTTACAGAACAGAACTATTTGCAGTCCAGGAAATATTGAAGTTTCAGTATAATACACTTAGCCTTGGAGATATGAGATAGTCAGAAAACTTCTGAAAGAAGCATGAAAGTAGGTTAACAAACATTTCTCCCCAGCTCTGTCCTAGCTATGCTGGAGTCACTCTGAAGTGCCTAGGTTGATATTTTTGTGAAGCAAGATCAACACCCAAAGACAGGAAGAAGCAGGGAAATTTTGGAAAGAGTGAAAATGGAGGTACTAGCAATCTGAAAAGATTTCTGCTCGAGTGAAAGAGAGATTCGACACTGCATTTTAGTCTGTGCATTAAACAGTTGTTCAAGACCTTGCTTGTAATAGTCAGTTGATAAGACTGCACAGGAAAGATAAGGTTCTTGCCTTCTTGAAGCTTGTAGCCTCACACAGGAGATCAGGAGGACATCAGGGGTACAGTAAGAACACATGAAAAGGGAATATGTTTTGGGTTTGGGACTTTGTAAAGTGTTCTAGAGAAAGATGTTTAAGCAGAAAACTAAAAGAGTATATATGGATGGGGAAAATAATATCAAGTATATAAGGCAGGGCAACCATCTTATATAAGAGACAGGAAGGAAAAACTTGAGGCTCCCAAGAAATACTTTTATTTATATATTCTTTCTTTAATGGTTTCCCCAGTTGCCTTAAAAACAGCCATGTCTGTATCAGATGCTCCATGGTTGTTCTGGGATACATTTTCTTTGGCTACAGCAAGCTTCGGCAGGTCTGTCCTAGGTGATTCTGAGACCAAGTCTGTCAGGATGATTCCAGTACTCTTCAGTTCCCGTCAGCCAGGCTTTCCTGCCCATGGCTATGAAAAGTCTGACACTGCATATGCTTAAGCCTTAACTTCTGTTCTATATGAGCAACCCCTCTACCCTTAGCAGGTCAGTCTGTGTACTATTCTCCCATATGTTGTGGCAAATGTCTTAATGAAGCCACTTTTCAATGGCATATTATTTCCTATTTACAATTTTTATCTTGAATAGAGTAGACTGAGTTGGTTTGCTAGGTGCTAGAAATACCAAAGACTGGTGGTGCTGAAAGGAGCCTGTCTCAGATGGCTAGTAGCAGAGGACAATAGACAGCAATGCAGAAATTGCCAAGAGTAGCCATTACTGGTTGCCAGAATAATTCTTAAGGTCTGTAGGTAGCCGCTCTCTCTGGCTGTCAAGAGAGTGGTAGAGGACAGCTAACACCCAGTACTGATGCTACATTCCAAGATCAGGGCTGCTAATAAGAGTTACGTTTTGTCTATTTTTGATTTGTATCCATTGAGCAAAATGACCCTTTGCCAATTGGTAACACAAGGCCTGGTAGTGACAGATAGCAGTGCATGTTCAAGGATGTTCAGTATGGCTGGAAAGTGGGGCAGAATGGCAGAGAATAAATAGTGGATGAATCACAGATGTCTGGAGAGCCTCTTTAAGCTACGAAAAAGAAATGCAATCCTTAAATGCAATGGGAGCCTCTGAACAAAGGCAGAGGTGTATTCTGATTACATGTCTTTTGGGGTGATACCTCTGGCTGCAGAGTAGAGAGAGGATTGGATGGGGCCAGTCTAGAGATGAGGAAGGTAAGGGACAAGGGTGGAAGACAGTTGAAATTTGAGAGAGAGAGAGAGAGAGAGAGAGAGAGAGAGAGAGCATGAGAGAGTGTGAGAGAGCAAGAGCTAGAGCGAATGGTGAGCTGAACTATGATGAGGCATTGGAATTGGAGAGGGGTTATGGATTGAAGAGAAGTGTGGAAGGTGGATTAGGCAGAATTGATTGAACTATGTGATACAGAGGTGAGGGAAGAAAAGGAGTCAAAATGATGTCCAAAGTGTCTGTCTTAGACGTTTGGTGATGATTCCATTCCTTCTCTGTTGTGGATAACTTCGAGGTTGATGTGGCCATTTCCTCTGCCCAGGCCCTCAGGTGTAGAGCTCTGCTCTCTTGCCCTTCCTCCTGGGTCTGCACTGGAGAGCACTTCGGGGGAGGCAGAGTGGAGCTGACCGGCTCTCAGGTGTTGCTGGGCTGTTTGAGGCAGGCCATCCATTATTGACCTTAAAGGTTTTTCTCTGAAATATAGGAAACACTCTGCCGCAAAAGCTTCTTATGACACAAAAGCCAAAACAAAAACAAAAGAAACAAATATACAAAACCCCCAACTTTTTAGAGATGACAGAGCAGTCCTCATAGGAAATGAAATATTGAAGCAACCTTCTTACTTGGTTTCTGATCAGTCCCTTTACAGCCAAAAGGCTTTTTTTTCTGTGTATTCTCTTTTCATTGTCTCCAGTACATCTCATCATGTCTATAGTGAAATATCCTATAAATACATTAGGGATACAAGTAAAGACAGATGGAGGCATAAGTTTCTCTGGCAGTAGTTTCATGAGATTTTAGAAGACCATTCCTGGGCATCTGCTCCCAACTCACTATTCCTTCCAAACAAAACACTCCTGAACAAGTTTTTAACATTTTTTTTCTTGTGACAT
This sequence comes from Hydrochoerus hydrochaeris, assembly GCA_004027455.1. Lineage (NCBI taxonomy): Eukaryota > Metazoa > Chordata > Mammalia > Rodentia > Hydrochaeridae > Hydrochoerus > Hydrochoerus hydrochaeris. Next base: position 20,901 of record PVLA01013065.1, on the reverse strand, counting down.
ATGTTTTATTTTTCTATTTTAAAGACAGTAAAACAAAAATATAAAACAGAATAAATACAACCAAAACCAAACAATGAAAGTGATACAGGACTTCAAAGCAAGATAATAGGAAATCAACAATGGTTACCATAATGTCTCCTTATTTTCAAATAGTTGCCTATACCATTAGACTTAATAAAATCAAACAAAGTGAAACAAACCAATCAAAACAAAACAATGGAAGCAACACAAGACTTCAAAACAAGATAATAAGAAATTAACAGTGGCTACCACCTTCCTTTGAAGACATCTCCCCTTTTATTTCACAATATCTATTATACATTTTGGATCTTGTTAACTCAGTTTTTTTTTTGTAATTAGGGAGACAACACATAATTCTCAGCCATGTGAGCCTGAATCATCTCTTATCCATCAGCATGATCTCAAATTACATCCATTTATCTACCAAAGCCTTGAGATTATCTTTTATGGCTGAGTAGCTTTCCATTGTACAAAAATGCCATGTCTTTCTTATCCAGTCTGCTGTTGGTGGGCAAACTACCCCTGCTTCTTTCTAGTTTCCTGTTTTCTTCCCCTTTGTCTTCCAGTCTATGCATTTGTTTTAGAGTTAAATATGTTTCTTGTATATAACATATGAATGGATTTTGTTTCTCGACCCACACTCCCTGTGTTTCTTTCATTGGTGAATTGAGGCCTTCTGCATTAATGGTTATGACTAGCATGCACTGGCTCATCCCTGCCATGCTGTTTTCCTGTCTTTGGCTTCCTATTTTTCCCCTCCATTCAATTGTCTGCCCTGCTCCATGATCCCCTTCTGCTGCTATTCCTGGAGGTTTTGTCAGCTTTCTCTCTCTCTAGAATGTCCTTCAGTACTCTTTGTAGGGTTAGTTTAGTGGTCATGAATTCCTTCAGTTGTTCTTTGCTATGAAACTATCTTACTTCTCCATTAATTTTGAATGAAAGCTTTGCAGGGTAAATCAATCTGGGTTGGAAGTTGTTTTCTTTTGGACTTGAAATACTTCAAGTGCTTCTTGACTTGATGGTTTGTGTTGAGAATCTGCTGTGATTCTGATGGGTTTTCCTTTATAGGTGATCTATTCCTTTTCTCTAGCAGCTTTTAATATTCTGTTCTTGTGCTGTATTTCTGGAATCTTGATTATTATATGTCTAGGTGTAGGTTTAATCTTGTTGTGGCTAGTTGGAGTTCTATATGCCTCACTTATCTGTATGTCAGGTACTTTCCCTGTGTTTGGAAAGTTTTCTGCTATTACTTCTCTAAATGATCTTTTTATGACATTTGTATTGATTCTAGCTTTTTTGCTGACACCTAGCTCTCTTAAGTTATTTTTCTTTGCATCATCTTGTAGTTGTTGAATTATTGAATTATTATTTCTTGGTTCTTTGTTATTTTTAAGAGATCTTTCCTTTTGTGATTGTTAGCTGCAATCCTGTCTTTAAGGTCAGAAAGTCTATCTTCAGTTTTGTTCAAGTGGTTTCTCCAGCTTTTCATAGAGCTTACAATTTTCTGAATATCTCTTTGAACTTGTTTTATGTATTCTCATTCTTTCCTATATTGTCTATTCAAGGTTTCAATAATTTTCCTATGTTCTTTTTTTAAAAAAACCTCTGTGTCCTCTTTAGATATGCTCAGCAATTGTTTCATTATGGTTGTCACTTCTTCCTTTACCTGAGATATTAGTTATGATCTGATTTCTTTTATAGCCTCATGAAATTATTTCATCAGTTGAATTGCTATTTCAGAAATTTCAGAAGTGAAACTTGTGATTTCTCTGTGTGTATGTCTCTTGGACTTGCTCTATGTGGGCTGGAGATCTGTGCCTACATTTTCGTCCTTTGTCTTGACATTTTCTTGGGTTCCTCCAGATGAGTTTGGGGTCCCAGGCACTTCCTGCATTGGCTGTCCATCTGTGATGTAGGAGAATGGGCCAGGCACTTGGGTTTCTCCAAATCCAGGTTCCTAGGAAGATAGTGGGCCATGGGACAGGCTTCTCTAGAGCATGTGGCTACACTGAGGCTTCCTCAATGGCTGTGGCATGCAGGGGTGGGGCTGCTTCCTGTCCTCTGATGGTGGCATGTCTGGCTGCTGGATGCCTATGGGAAGCAAGTGTCCCTGATGGTAGTCAGAGGGCATGTGGTGTGTGTCTCTTTACTTTACTTGTGCTGGGTTTCTGGAATCTTGATTATTATATGTCTAAGTGTAGGTTTATTTTTGTTGTGGCTAGTTTGAGTTCTGTATGCCTCACTTATCTGATGTCAGGTACTTTCCCTGTGTTTGGAAAGTTTTCTGCTATTACTTCTCTAAATGATCTTTTTATGACATTTGTATTGATTCTGTCAGACAGTCTTTCATGATATATTTTTGTAATTTTAATTTTTATTAGTACATGTTTGTGATATAATGATAACATTTATCATGGGAAGCTGGTACATGTATATAATACATCTTAATTCTTTTTTTCATTCCCTTTCTGTCCCCTCCATTCCCTCTTCTTCTCCCTCTTGGTCTCCTTCCCTTTTGTAAAAGATCTACTTCTCTGTTTCCTAGTGTCTATGTTTTACTTTGCTTTATTTTATGTTACAGTGAAAGCATTTGCTCTAGATTAAGCAATCTCACACTTTCAACAGTTTGGGCAATTAATTTTTGTTGATTTAAATCTTTTAAAATTATAATTACACAGCAGTCACCCACTTTAAAATTGGGGATGTAGGGCTGGGGATTTAGCTCAGTGGCTTAAGTGCTTGACTGGTAACTGCAAAGTCCTGAGTTCAATCTCCAGTACCCAAATAAATGAATAAATATATAAACAAATAAAAAATTGGGGAAATGAAAAAGTGTTAAGTAAAGAGAAGAAAATAAAATCTCCTGTCATCTTCCCTCCCAGAAGTAAGGACTATTAACAACAGTTTTACACCCTTGAGTCTTACATATTTTTCACAAGGTTTTCTGAACTACATGGCCTTGCTGTGTCCTGGCTAGATTTCAGCTTTTCACAGAGTGGGACCACATCCATCACATTTACACTCTAAAACCTGGCACCTAGCACAGCTCCTGTCACATCAGATCTGACAGTACAATATTTGTAGAACAAATGAATTTATGTATGTGTCATTCCATGTTGTGTTTATGTAATGTTCAAATCAGGTTAAATGCATTCACAGCTTCATTTATTACTTATGGTGAGAACATACAAAATCCTTCATTTTAGCTTTTTAAAAATGCAATACCTTATATAGAAGCTTTCTAGAAGTGATGTCCAATTAGCTTATTTGTGGGTCTGGACAGCTATCATTTTCTGTTACCCACAGGGAAGCTTTCTTCTTTGGTCAGTATGAGAAAAAATTTAGAATAATTGTAGCTCATTTCCCTCTGAGGCACAGCTGCTTTGACTTGGTATTGTGCCAAGCATAGCAGTTCAGCTCTGAGGGATTTGATCTTCCTAAGAAATCTATGATTAAAATCAGGAACACTAATAACATTTTATAACTTGCTGAGGGCAATGTTTTCTACAACTCATGTTCATAAATTTCTTACATTTTGTATGAATCTAGGTCAGAACCCAAGATATTTTGGCAAGAATTACAGATCACTGGTACTTTCATCACAAGCTGCTCTCTGAATTTAGTAACTGCATGAAGGTACTATGTACCAATTTCTTGCTTGTTTAAAGAAATAGCTATGTTTTCAAATTGAAGTCATTTTAAGATTTTGCAGCTATTAAAATTGGAAACTCTACCATCCCAAAAGCAACCTAGCCATACTTGGGCTGAGTATATATATCAAAAGTCCATAAGTTGGGAAAACTGACTGACCAAACCACAATAAAAAAGACTTAGATGGGACCATACAATTTTGTGGCTAAGAGATCCACATTGAAATTAAAAGATATGTGAGTTGGAGCCCAACCCTACCATTATCCAGCTGAGTAGCCTTGAGCACATTTTGCCAGCTTTTTACACTAAGCCTTCTTTTCTATAAAATGGCATTGAAATAGCACCTATTTCAAAAAGTCTCATGCAGATTAAATTTGGTGTAGTGATGAGGTTTGCTACAAAATAACTGAATGTCAAAAATGTATTTGTACTGAGTCCCCAGTGAGGTTGATTGAGGGGAGAGATGAATGTGATAGGATGACCTACTGTTAATTTAATAATCCTCTGGAACCCAGAAGGTAAAGTACACATATAAGAGCCAAAGAAGCCTGACAATCTGTTTCTTTTAGGTCTGTAATCTAAGAGTGGTCTTTATGTTTTTTAAGGTAACAGTGTTAAATGAATTGTACCTGATTCCTGTTTTCCTGGAGTAAAAAACCCTGTTAAATAAAATATTTCTCCCTGTTCACTTCCTGAAGCTACCTATAAATGACCACTGATTCCAGCATGTCTCAAGATAATATCACCCTTACTCAGAACACTCACTAAACTCAAAGAAGATTCCCTTGTTACTCCAGGTCACCTTCTCTTTTCTTGAGTTATTCCTCATTAATGAATCTTAGCCCTATTCCAAATACCCAAATAAAAATATCACCTTAATTATCAGCTTCATTTTTGTCTTTGACACAAGGTTATTAAAAAACAGATACAAATAGGATGGAGGGTGTGGCTCAGTTGTACAGCACTTGTCTGGCATCTGTGACACCTTAGGTTTGATCTCTAGCACCGCAAACAAACAAACAGACAAACAAAAAGCAAAAACCAACTAAACAAAATATGTACATGTCTTAATCACTTCTTTTTGCTGGAATAAAATACCTGATCCCCACAATTTAAAGGATGAGAGTTTTATTTGGGCTCACATTTTCAGTCCATGGCCTAAAGTTTCTAAGGCATAGCATGGCAGAAATGGCCTAGGGGGAAGGATAGCTGCTTATGTCATGGCAGCCAGTCATGGTAGGCAGGAAGTGGAGTGAAAGGGAGAAGCTGAAAAAAGAGCTATATTCTTCTGGGTTATTCCCCAGTAAATCATCTTTTCTGACCAGGCCCCATTTCTTAATAGCACACCCACCTACTAACCCCATTAATGGATGAATCCATTGAAGAGCATAGTACCTGTATGATCCAATCCTCTTCCTAAAGAAGGTTGCTGAACACATGCAAATTTGAGGGAAACCTTCTAGACCTCTACTATGATGATACATATACAATAGAGGCTATCGCTATCAATACCTAAAACTTCTTCTCTCTGGATTGGCAGAGAATATTTGTTGATTTCTGCACAGGATGAAAGAGTCCCAGCCTGAAGGCCTCCATCAGTCATTGATAACACCTTTGTAAACCTGTTGACCAAGAATATACCATCAAAGTTGTATAATTAGGACACTGGAGTGGAGAGAAAGAGATAAAAAATGTGGAAATTTTAGCAGATGAAGAATGGTCAAGGGTATTTGGTGAATGTTTCCCTTATATTATTTCATTTAATCCTTAGCAATCTTAGATTTATTAATATCATTATGTAAATCATTTTTTTTATCATTTAGCATTTATCATTTATCATCCCAATATTACAGATTAAATAATTGAGTTTCTTGAAGGTAAGCTGTGTGGCCAAGGTCACAGAGCTAAAAATTGAAGTTCAATCTTAATTGAATCTTTAATTCTGACAATAATCTATATTTTAAAAAATCAGCATCACTTATGTGTAAGCAGTTTTGGCTAATGAGCAGATATAGGCACTGCACTAGGTAGATGAAACTGGGCAAGTTCTAGTTCATTAAATAGAAGAACTTTTAACATATAGAGCTCCCAACAAGGGTACTTTGTAGATATACAGAGAGAATTATAACACTTTTAGTTTAAAAATGTAATTCTTGCTTCAAAACATTTTAATGCATTTATATTGGTTTTGCAGGATTTTGATCCATCATTTTCAAGGTGATTATGATGTGTGAATAGGCCACCTTGGAGAAAGATTTATCAGAATCACATGGGGAACTTTGTCCTTCTAAATAGTCATATCTTTTGGTACCTTCAAGATTCACTCTTGAAATCAGACCTGGGCATACCAGAACATTAGTTTCCTAACCACATGCTCAAGGTGTGTTTTAGGAAAAGCTTGAGAATCCACTTAAGAATGGTTTGAAACTAGCTTTTTAATAATAGGCACGCACAGAAGCAGTCAACTCAGTCAGTGACCTTTTGATATCACTCAAAATCCCTTGTGTGGAATATGATAATTTCCCTTGAAAAGAAACATAGGACCTGTGAAGAGGCATGACAATCATTTACACTTGTGCAAAAGAACAGTAAAAATGCTCTTCTGCCTGTTCAATTAGCAAGCATCTCCTCCACTCTTCCTTTCTATACACACCCCACTCATCAAGAAGGGGGTAGGCAGATTTGAGCCTTCTGTTCAGCTCAAATCATACTTATCAGTCGAGTTTAACCCCTTTCTTTTTGCAAAGGCAGTGCCATAGAGTGGATTCTTTGCATATCAAGCTGGTAGCTCTTGCTTTGTATTAGAGCATGTCCTTAGGTTAGAAAGAGAAAAAAAATTGAGTACCACTGGTTAGATATGTGAATCACATGTTAAAATTGAATGTAGAAAATTTCTAAAAGCATTTTCATTCTTATTGAGAATATTAATAGTACTATTTTGTTCCAGTTAAATATATGCAGTATTAGTTTTTCAGCATTACATTCTTTCTTTCAAATATCTCCATCAGCCAAGTCTACTTGAGACATTTTTTCCCCTCTACCTAGTAAGCAATTGCAAGAAAGTAAATGATTTGAATTTAATGTAACTGTTTCCCACACCTGCAAGAACCCTAGTGTAGGTTTTTTAATCATTTCAAAACACTTCAAAAGATACCTTTATGCATTTTTGGAAATAAAAAGGATTAAATAAATTGTAGTTTCTTACATGAGTGTGTTAATCTGATATAAATTATTTATATTTCTTTTCATGCTTTGCTACTCACCTAGTCTGGGACTTGTGTAAGTTTTCACCAATCTTTGGACAGTGATCAAAAATCTATTTTGATAGAAATAGCACTCTTTTGGAATTTTGGCTTTGTAGAGCAGAATGGTATCTTTTGTTTTTAAGTGTGAAACTTTATTTTTGAACTAAAGATTAATGCTTTATGATACTGTAAAATCTTTTCATTTGTAGAGATTATTTAAGCTTTAAAATTATTCTATTTCAACTAGTCTGAAAAGGTTTTGTTAACTGTATGTAGCCAATGCCCTAGGCAGAGAAATCTCTTTGACATTCAAAAGTTGTTTAGAAATATTACTGCAACCTGCCTAGATTTTCAAACATATTTCAATATAAATAAAAACGATTAGAGATTTCCATTCAATAATGCTTGAAGGTTATGATTGAGAATCACATTCATCACCAGTTTGAGCTTCTTCTCTAAAATTCAGGTTTTAATGTAGTAAAACCTAGGAGGAAAATATGAATTAAAAACACACAAAGAATTTGGAAAGGAAACACACATACACACACACACACACACACACTCACGCATGCACACCATCCACACACAAACAGAAATAAGTGGATCCAGCCTTGTCACATCCTTTAGAAAACAACCAAGACTATATCACACAGCCATGTTCAGTTTCAAATGGGAAAGGGAGGAACGGAACTGCTGTTTTTAGTTTTGATAGTCTCTAGAGGCTAGGCAAATTGCTGCCCCTCAATGAACTTGGAGTGCAATTCCAAAAGAAGATACTGTTTCTGCTCAATGGAAACAGTATGCTCTGGTTTTGGTAAACAGTTTTGATCAGCAATGTGCTTTGGTTTTGGTGTGACGATAAGAGGAAGAGAAACACATGGCGGTGGTCTTAGTCTGGCAAGGATCGTGACAGGAGACTGTTACTTGGTGGTGTATGGGTTTGTCTTTCAGAGGCTCCGAAAGACATGACTGTGTTTCTAAGCCAAGGTCAGTGATCTTTGAAATGGATCTTCAGCTTACTATTCGTTTCTGAGAAAGAAGAGTAAGTTTATGAAAAGTACTGAGGCACCTGATGAGAACAAATGAACTCACTTGTAACTTCATTTCTCTAAGTGGCACAAGGTTTTTAGTGTTAAGAACAAGATGTGCCGAGAAGACCACCCCCTCAAAAAGCAAAGACAAAAACAAAAACAAACCTTATCTTTTCTCTCCAAACAGAATTTTTTCTTTTATTTTCTGATGAAATGTTACTGTTGACCTAATATTTTGCTGTTAAAATTCTAAGACTCCCTCTTTGCAAATCTAGAATTGATGAACAAAATGGTTGTTAATATTCTGCTGTTGGAGTAGCACAGCTAACTAAAACTAATCAGAGCTGACAGTGATTAGCATATTTACTAGCATAATTTTCCTCATAAACATTTTTTAGTTAGAATGAAAAGAGAAGAAGCTGTGAGGTTGCCTGAGCTTGAGAAGGACAGACCTTACCATTACTGCCCAGTGGTGCTGAATTCTGAGATACTGTAAGAGAAATTTTCTCTTATTAACAGTGCATGGTCTGCGCTGCTCCATGCTGCTCATCTCCTCCCAATATTCTGGGAATTGAGTCATTATAGTTAAAGCTGCCTAGGTTAAATTCAGACAAGGATTAAGCTGACTAGAAAACCTGGGTTGCGAGGTAGAAACAGCCCCATTCCATGTTTAAGGAATTTATGGAATGTATCTTCCCTGGGCATCTGCTGCCCATATTAGGAAGCACCCTTTGCCGCCCAACTCTAGACCACCCTATAGACGCCCCCTCCAATGAATGTAGAAAGCCATTTAAACTAACCAATGCCTTCTGCTTCTGTAACCACGCTTGCCGAAGTCCTGCCTTCCTTTGTTCGGTAGTTTAAAAGCCATGCTCCAGCATACCTCGTGGCTCTCTGTTCCTGCACATTCAGTGAGCCCTGCATACGTTCGGATAATAAAACCCCTTGCCTATTGCATGAGAAGGCGTCTGTTGGCTTCTTCCTACATGCGGCGGGCATCTCGACCCTCACAATATTTCCCCAGCAAATTGCTTGTACATAGAGGCAGGAGTGGGCCAACTTAGAGAAGAGGCATGGAAACCCTGTTGAGAGCAGATGATGAAAAATTGTGATGACTGTTAACTCTTAAACTTGCTTAAGCAAATATGACTTAATTAAACCCAATGTACATTTCTTTGGTAAGTCTGAAGCTTCAGAATTCTTTGTGTTAAACTTTGATTTACTGAGCTACCAAAACTATGCATGGTAGAATATGGGAAAGACATAAAATGACACAAATTAATATGGTAGTCAGGAAGAGACACCCCTTTCCCATTTCCTCATATTATGTAAAATCCAGGGTGCCTAATATAATAAGATACTCAGAACTAGCATAGCCATCGTGAACTACAAAATAGCTATTTTACTTTATTTATTTATTTATTTATTTTTGTGGTACTGGGGATTGAACTCACAACCTCATGCTTACCAGGCAGGCATTTACACCACTGAGCCAAATCCCTGGCCCTTAAATAGATATTTTAATTCATAAAAAATATCTTCTTTGTTATAGCTTTAATCTTTAGATGCTCATTTTAAAGTCACGTAAAAAGAACATGTTGTTCAGATATAGTATGCAAGACACGTCTAAATGGCTTTAGTTTAAGTTTTGGAGTTTTCTTTTATTTTTATTGAACTCATTTTGTAAATGCATTTTCCACCTGATTTAAACCAAGCATTTTGTTCTTCAAAAGTCTGGATTGTTGTTTTGCATCTTAAAATACAGCCATTCTTGAGAGAATTGTCTCTATAATTAGAGGAAGGCTTTTCAGTTCCTTCTGCCACAGATAAGGTGTTAGAGGGAAGAACACTGAACTATCCAGTAAGGTTAGTGTATTTCCACTCTGGGCTTTACACTTTTCCATAACATGATAAGGTCAGATGAGACAGTTTTACATTCTCCTTATCTTAGGCTAGAATAGTACAATCAGTACCAGTCTGAGTAGCTTAAACTGTAAACATTTACTTTTACATCGTTCTGGAGGCTGGCAAGCTCAAGATCAAGGTGTCATGTAATTCATTTCTTGGTGAAAGCTCTTTCCCTGGTTTATAGATGCTTGCTTCCTTGCTGATACAAAAGAGATCTTCTAAGGGCACTAATCCTATTGATGAAAGATCCACCTTCAAGACTTAATTAATTATTTATTTTTATTTATTTATTTATTTATTTATTTATTTTTAATACTGGGGATCGAACTCACAACCTTGCGCTTGCCAGGCAGGTGCTTAAGCCACTGAGCTAAATCCCCAGCCGCAAGACTTAATTATTTACAAATACCTTCACATTTGAAATTTTGGCTTCCACATAATAATTTGGGGCCAGAGGTCAGAAACATTCAACCCATAGTTCCCCTCTGACCTCTGTGTGATTAACAGTGCAAACTGAAGTAAATGAGGAGCAGGTACCCAGGCTAAGGGACACAGCTGTTACTCAGTTATTCAGCTCAAGCCCATGAATGTTGACAGGGTGAAGGCTAATGTGAAAACTGATCTTTTTGAAGAAGCTGGCTGTCAGTCAGTCCTTTCATTCTTGGATCGCTGCCCTGTTCTGAACCATGCAGGCTGATCCATGTTGCAGTCACCAGACTCCCATATCAGTTGGCTACTGTCTGGGTTTTGCGATGGAAAATGTCGCTATGGGAGAGGGAAATGGGAATCTAGGGTGTTTCTAACCCAGCCTCTAAGCTCCAGATGATATGTCTGATTCCTTGGATCAGGAAGGTATTATCTCAGGTGACTCTTGACAGTTGGATTTTATTTAGACAAGAGATATCAGAGCATGCTTCAGAAGAAAGTGCAGCAAGACCACAGAGTGAAAGAGGTTAAACCAACAGAGTTTGTGCAGAATTGAGTGCTGGAATTGAGCACTAATTGGGCCAAAAGAGGAATGAAATTGAAAAAATTAATTGGACTATAGCGACTACAATCTGGCAAAGAGTGCAGAGTTGCAACTGTATTCAGTAAGTAGAGTTACTCAAGGAATTGTGACAGGGGAGTGACCTGAACAGAGGTCATGCTTAGGAGGAGATTGGAACTCTGTAGGTATTGTGGTTAAGAATTCAGTAACTCGGAGTGAGATTGTAGCTGTGTGATAAAGGACTTCCCTACCATATGAGAGACCCTATGTTCAGTCAATAGCACTGCAAAACAAAGTAACACAGCAATCAACACACAAACAAATATAAAACAGTAACTTGAGCTAAGAGGTCTAATAACTTAGCAGGAAGTCAGGTAACAAAAGTGGAAATGGCAGCAACTCAGAGAACCACAGTAATGTAGAATAGGCAAGTTATAGAAAGTGATTGCATGTGGGAGGGTGGGAGTATTCTACAGCAGTTCTGGAGGTTTGTATGCTGATACTGGGTGATGAATAATATCATTTTTTTTTCTCTATAAGAAATAGGCTTAAGAATAGATGGAGGAAGGAGAAAGATGTCAAGCTAGGCATCATCTTAATGCAGATGTGTCTTTAGATTTCTGGCACAATGGCCAGTTTCAAACTGAGATTTCAGATATGTCTCTACCAAACTGAGTCAAGTGGGTGGAGCCAATAGAGAAGCTGGGACCTGCATGCAGACTTGAAATGGGGCTGTCACTCTCTGGGAGGTAAAGGGGATGGTGTCTTTCTTCTTCATTGATTCCTAAAGGCAATACTTCTAGAAAGGTTTGCAACATATATGTGTGTTACTAAAACTCACATTAAATAATGAAGTGAGGCATAATGTGAGAATACAGATACTAGTTTTATTACCTTTTTTTCTGTATCACTTTGGTAAATCTCATATGTTTTCTGACCTTCAGTTTTCTTGTATATTTTTTACAGATTTTTTTTTAATTGGTACTGGGGATCGAACTCATGACCGCGTCTTTGCAAGGCAGGTGCTTATGCCACTGAGCTAAATCCCAGCCACAGTTTTCTTGTATATTAAACTGGTGTATGAGACTTAGAGGGTTGTTGTGGGTATTATATGAGAAAAAATGTCTCTCATAGACAAATGTCCTTAACCTTAGTTCTTTAGTCATATTTGAAGAACCAGAGCTTGAAACAAAAATTCCTGTCCATTTTATTTATTTTTAACTGAACTTTCAAACAAATTATTTTTGCAGTGCTCGGAATCTAACCACGGCAAAATGGAGAACTAGCCAAGTGGGGGAGCACTGGGTACCACAGCTTCTTGATTAGCTATGATTACAGACCCCTGTGTTTTGCCCAACTTAGTTAATTTATTGAGGGAGTGCTCTTAAAAGAAGAGGTTAAAGTTAGCAAGAAAAAACAGGAAAAAACTAATAAAAGTGTTATTTCAGCTGGAAAACATCTTAGTTTAATCCATTAGGAAAGTTCAGGATCACCAATTGCCACACAGAATGAACCCGTTCTTGAGGCAAAAGATTGTCAAATACACTTCTACATATTATACTTTGGATAACTCTCCAATACTCAGGAAATGCACCCTTATTTCAGCCACAGCTGTGCTTCATGCCTCTTGTAACCAATTCATTGGGTGAATGTTACAGTTTGTGTCAAGATGTCCCCTCGAATCTTCATGAAGTCCAGAGTCAGAAGGAGAGAGGGAAATTGTGAGCAAGGGCCTTGGTTGTGGTTTATGTGGGAAGGGACAGTAAGGAGGGCAAGCAGGTTTAGGATTGTCTGATTCAAATCCTTTCAGTATTCTCAGCAGCTCAGGGCTGTCCTTGGTTGTGTGATACCTGGCACTGATGTAGGTGTGTGAGTGTAAGAGTCTCATACGGGAAGTAGTTGGGGATGTGGACTTAAGTAGCTGCTTAAAAAAAGGAGAACTGACCACCTTCTGGGCAGACCCTCAAAACTGAGTCAAGATACCAGGAGGCACAAACAGTATAATGTAATGAACTCAAACAGAAGTTTCTCCAGGGGATTTTTTTCTGGGTTGCAGGATGATGTGGCCTTCAGAGAGAACTTCTTGATTCTCTATTTTGCCAGAGTTGCTGAGTAGTGGTGTTAGTCCTTCTCACACAGCAAAAAGAGAGGCTGGCTTGGGTCTCTCATTCCAGCAAAAGGCAGGGCTGACAGCACATCCCTGAATGCATCACAGCTACACTTTGGCAGATTTTCCTTGACTCCTCATATGACCCAAGAGGGCATTCAATTCAGTTACTATTCTTAAGAAAGGATTTTTGCATTTCAACATTTTAATACTATTTTCTTCTTCACCTAGATTTGCTCAAAGTGTAACAGCTGCAAATTATAAACTGCACCCTGAAAAAAGGCTCGAGGGACTCTTCTTTTTGTAAAGAGTTGGAGAAGTTCAGGGACTTGCAGCTATTTTGGTGGCTGAGTGACAACTACAACACAAATCCTCTTACTGCTTTTTTGGTGGTTGAAACACTCCATTTTATAATACAAAACACTGATCTTGACACATAACTGGAAATGCAAATACACATCTGCTGAATTTTATTCATTAAAAGTTATGAAGGAGACTTTTCCCTGCCTTATTTCTCAAACATTGTAGTGAAAATGTCCTGAACTAGAATCAAGCAGCAGATGCGTGCAGAATGCTCGTGTTTCTACTGTTGACTCAAATTGCAACAGCAAACAGAAACACTGAAATGACATCCAGGATTTGAGGCAAATTTATTTACATCGATGGGCACTGATCAAGATCATTGCCAGAATATCAGGCCCTGTTCTCTGGTGGTCTAGGGCTTATATGGGATAATCAGGCAGAAGAAGTACAGAGGCAGAAGGGTTTGTCAATTGGGGATTGGTTTATATTAATTATTATAATATAATTGGTTGATTACATTATCCAGTGTTCATCATTGTAATGACCAGCTACACGTCAGGGAACAGCCATTGCTAAGAGACAGAAATATTTTAGGTTCTTGGCTGCTAGTAGGTGAGCACTGTCCTCTGCCAAACCCTTACATCACGCTGCTTCTGTCTGGAAGTCAGCTGGTCATGGACTGAAGCCCCAATCCGTGAGCCTAATTATACTTCTCTTTGAAGTTGTGGACATTGGGTATTTTTTCTCAGTGATGAGAAAACTGAATAGTACAAGCAGCATTTCATGGATGGTTCTGCCCTTGTGACCTAAGCACTGATTGTTAGGCGTAACCCCCCAACACTTTATTTTGAGGGTTAATCTTTATTACAAAATTTTGGGATACATTTTCAAAGTATAGCAGTCTTATCTCCACAGTTATTCTGTTTCATTTCTTTTTTACCATACATAATGTCCATTATATTTGGACTTTATTTTACTTCTCTTTAACTTTAAGTTTTAATCATTTTTAATCATAATGGCAGTCTTCTAGTAAACCACGTTTTTACTCTTTTTGTGGCATTCAGTACGGTGTTAACTAAGAATCCATCATTTTATTACCAGTCCAGAAAAAGGAAGTCTGTTTTTCAATATCACCTATAGCTAAGTGTTCACTTCTTACTTTTACCTCTTTTATCCAAATTCTCAACTGTCAAATAGAAATGTATCAACTTCAGTTATGTTTGCTTCTCATCATAGACCTTATAATCCTTATAGTCCTAGGCCTCTGTGGCAGAATTAGTAATCTCCACATGGATTAACAGAAGCAGGAAACAAACACATCACGGTCTCCATCTTCTCCTAAGGCGAGATGGCCACCGAAGGGACGTATGTTTTGTGAAAAGCAAATCCTTGTTGCTTTAAGGAAGTTTTCATTGAAGACTGAGTGATTCTTATTTATCACAGACCAAAAAAATTGATTTTTAAAGAGATTTCAAGAGCCAGTCTTCTTGTCATAGGATGCATAAATCAGTGCTTCTCTGAATTCTGAAGACTGTAAGCTTCAGTGCTCTGGTCTTCTCTCACCATCTTCTTGGTTGTGTTCTTCCCCCATCAGCCTTTCCTCAGGCTCCTGTTACCATCATCTAATTATCTTAAGCCCCAGCTTAGATATCTTGTCCTCCAAGAAGTCTGATATGATTGGCAGTGCTTCTAGGTTCTCCCCCACCGACCTGTCCTGGTTGCAGAAGTGGTGATGTTACAATGTAACTGCTTGATTTCTAATCTGCTTCTGAGCTGCTCTAAGGAGACAGAGGTTGTGCCTCTTCCTCCTATTATTTTATTTTACAGTGCCTGGTAAAAGGCAGTCACCTAATATATGTGCACGGAATGAAATAATAAGTGAATACATGAGTAGCTTCTTTCATGTATTATATGCTTAATTTTCTCTTTAGCTCTGGATTATTTTCAATGTAAAATTTTTTCCACCAGATAAGTAGGGAAAGGAGCTCAAATTTGTACACATAATTGTAATTTCACGTGGTTAGAGTTTAAGTGCAGCCAGGTTCAACATTCTGTTGTCTTTTTTTTTTTTTTTAAACAGGAGCTCTTGGCCAGGTAAAGAGATTTTTATAAAAAGCCAGCATCTATTTTCCTGGTGTAAGGAATGAGACCTTAATATAACTTCACCTTAATTCTTCATACACAAGCAAATTTCCTTTATCATGGCTATAGTTTGGATATTGAATGTCTCCCAAAGACCGATGTGTTAAAAGGCTTGCTTGTTAGCACGTGCTTCTAATAAAATATAGAGCCTGTAACAGATGCAGTGTGGTGGGAGGGTAGGTCATCGGGGCAGGCCTTCAAAGAGGATATTAAGACATTAGTCTTCCTCTTTCTTTGCTTCCAAGCTGCCATGAGATGAACAGGCCAGGATCTCTTATGCACAATCTCACCATGATGCACTGTGCTGGCACAGGTCCCAACCAACAGAGCCAAGTGACCATAGACAGAAGTCTCCAAAACTGTGAGTCAAAAAATTCTTTCCATTGTTAAGTTGATGCTTTTAGGTATTTTGTCACATGGGTGGAAATCTGATTATCTTACTCATCAGGGTGTTGATGACCAGTGATCATTCCTGACCTGTGAAAGTCTTTCTATACTTTGATGTCTATTGCTAACTGCAAAAATAAGAGGTGGTAAATATAGAAGATTTGGGCAAGAATTTTCCATTTTTTTCTATTTCTGTGTCTTTACTGCATTCTAATTATGTTGCTTTCTAGCTGGCAACTGGATGCCACAAATCATATGCCCTACAAAGTAATAATTTCCAGTGATGGGACTCATATAGAGTCTTTTGGGGACTTTGTTAAGAATCAAGATTCCTGGTGTTGGCTCAGAAATCCTGACTTATGGTTGAGGAAGCAAAGCCTAGAATATGCATTTGAGGTAAGCTTGTAATAGAAATTGTCGGTGCTCTAGCCAGATTGTTGTGAATCCCTTTTACAGTTTCTGTGCTGTGTCACTGATTTTTGGTGTTCTTTTACTCCATTTGATTCAATCTGACATTTCTTTTCAGTGTGGGAGTGAGGAATTGGTGAAATGCTGGCAGGCTTATAAGCTTCCCTTCTCCCTTTAGCTGATGCTGACTCATAATGAAGTTGAAAGCCCCTGCCTTAAGAAGAGGAGGAGATCTGAGATGTAATTTATACTCCAGACAGTCTCTGAAAGATCAGGCGAAAGATATCCCCACACCTATTTGCCCAAATGACATCCTACTTATAAGATTTCTTAGAAGCAGAGGTTAAATCAGAGATTCTTGTTTAAATGATTTATTGAGGAAGTTCTCTGAGAAGGCAGTTTGATTTGAGTCTTGCTTTAGCCAGTCTCTACAAGGGAGCTCTGGAAGATAACATTGCAGTATTGGTCCCACCTCAGCGACTGCTTATTGGTTGTTGGCAAAAATTATGAAAAAATTATACAGACATATCTTATCAGACAAGACTGCTTAAATGGAGACCAGCTATGAGTCATTACCATCCAGTACTTACCCACTCAGAGCACTTGGCCTGGTTCTTAGGGGTTAATTTTATGTGATAACTTGGCTGGCTCTGATACTCTCATACTTGGTCAAACAGTGGCCTACATGTCACTCTGATGGTAATTTTTACATGCAATCAACATTTAAATGAGTGGATTTTGAGTAAATCACAGTATCCTTGTAATGAAATGAGCCTCTCCCAACCACTGAAAGCCTCAAGAGAAAAGATCAAAATCCTTGAAGGAAAAAGGAATCCTGCCACTGAACTGTCTTCAAACTGGAAACTGCAACATCAGCTCTTTTTTAGATGTCTAGACTGGGAGCCTGCCCTGAAAATTTCGGATGCATCCATGCAAAATTCTCGGGATAGAACCCTAAGTAATAGTCACCAACAGCGTCTACTACACTTAGTTTTTTCCCAGCCTTTGTCCTACTCCCTCTATTTCCTTTACTGGTTTGTCCTGGGAATACTTTTTTTAATCAACCAATTTCAAGTGAATCTTTATTTAAGTGTTGACCCAGGACATTATGCCTGGTAATTCCTATTCACTTTACAATCGTTTTATAGGTTGCATTAGGCAGCTATTGCTATGTGACAAAGCCACACCAAACCTCATTGGTCTATAACCTCACTGATATAAAACAATAATATTTATTATTTTTCATGAGTCTTCAAGTCAACTGGAAACTGCATGTTCTAGACTGAGCTCAAAATAAGGGTAGAGTAAGTCTGTTCAATATCTTTCTCACTTTTCCCTTGAACTTGCAAACTAGCCCAGATATGTTTTTCTCATGATAATTACAGCCGCAGAAATTTGGAAGGCTTCTTGAGGCCGCTTGGAACTGCCACATTGCACATTATATTGGCCAAAGCAAAAACATATACATAATCTCAAAGAGGAATTTCAAAGCCACAATGGAAAGGGGTGTGAATAAATGATGGGTAAATCTCAGTTGAGATTGGGGTTTTTATTGGAGTCTATTGCAATTACTGATGTCTTTTCTATGTGTGAAATATGATCTCAATTGAGATTGGGATTTTTACTGTAATCTAACACTATTACTGGTTTCCCTTCTATGTGAGAAATATGATGCTAACACCCCTCCATCACAGGACCTTCCATACTCTCTCAGTCCTAGCAATATGTTCTAAACTCTCTGCTCTTCCTCAGGTCTAGATTATCTCCCTCTTGATTCAGAAACTCATGATCCAAAAAGACAAATGCTCTACTCTCTAATATATATAAGAATGAAGCACACTGTTAGAGTGCAGAGAATTTCCCATCACTCAGGGACAGTATGTTACAGGTTTTCTGCAGTTTTGGAATTTCACAGGGCAAGTATTAGCATGTCTTCCAACTCTCAAGTGTTTGTGTGTGTGTGTGTGAGAGAGAGAGAGACAGGGAGAGAGACACACAGAGAGATAGAGAGACACAGAGAGACAGACAGAGAGAGAGAGGAGGGAGGAAGGGAGAGAGAGAGAGAGAGAGAGAGAGAGAGAGAGAGAGAGAGAGAGAGAGAGAGAGTATTCCCAGGTTAGGCTTGATCCTGCTCCTTTGGTGTGGCTCCAAGTTCACCATTTTCTATAGCTTTTGGCTTCCTTCTCACAGAGATTCTTCCATTTCTATAAACCCATTTGTGACTCCCAAATCTAAAGTTGGAATATGTTCTTAGAGAGAGAGAGGAAGAAAGAGGGAGGGAGAGAAAGAGAGTCCCTCTTTGTCCTGAGACAGGGGACCTACAGACCTTCTCACAGCTTGCAGAGGGACGGTCTCTTTGAGCTGATGCTGGAAGTGCTTCTACCAACACAGTGTTCAGTGTAGTCTGGGTTTCTGTATATTTGGTATGCGTTTACTCATGTGCAAAAGGCTGCAACAGCAATTGCTTTTTTTTAGTTCTGTTTTTCTCTCTAGATTAAATTATTTTAATTTTGGACATAGCTGATGCCACGGGACCCCTCCCTTCAGTTTCATACAAGACCCATGTGCAGTATAGAAGATGCTTTTACTCCTTCCAGAGCTTTAGCAAAGGTTGTACAAACTCTTAATTTGATCTTTGTTGCCAGAATTTGTTTATAATCTTTTTCTGCTTAAAAACATGGATATGAAAAAACATTTTATTTTTCATATTAGCCTGTGCTTGAATTTCTGGGCAATGTTTTCTCTCTGTTGTGTTTATAAATTTGCTTGAGTTAATTTTTCTCTTGGAGGACTTGATCCTAAGCAGTTAAAAAGAAACAGCTGATGATTTCAATATTCTGTCTATAGATCTACTTGGACAAGCTTAAAGTTAATTAGATACCTTTTCCATCTCTCAAGTCACTGAGATCACAGTTTAACCAGCATTCATGTCTGCACAATACGGGCTACTATGTCTCTAGCTTCCTAAAAGTTTCCCAACCATTTTAAAGCTTTCTTTAATGATTCACTGTCATTGCCCACTATCTATGTACCATCTAGACCAAGGCCAATAATGTAGATTTTTGTTATGCACCTATTTCTTAGCACCAATTTTTGTATTTCTTAGCTGTCACTGTAATAAACTACCCTTAAGTCTAATGGTTTAAAATAATACACAATTATTACATTTTAATAATAGATGGCCCTGGTCCATATGGCAAAGTGCAAGGATAGAGACAGTGGTATGTGGTGCTATTAATACAACACACCCTAAATATTAAAGCATTTTATTTTGAAATTGTGGGAAAATCACTTTTGTCTGTTGGATAATGGTGTTATTTTTTCTTTTCACACATTCAAAAATGCTTTGATAAAGTACACTGTTTTCTTTCAAAGAAAAATCAAAGTCAAGTTTTTAAGTTTGGAAAAATATCAGAACATTAACGGAGTCATATCTGAAAAGGTGCAAATCCAAGTTTGAAGCGACTAAGATTTCTAAGTGCTATGACTTCAAAGAGTACAGAACTGAGCAGGGCAGCTTGATGGGGGAAAATCTTCTCTTTATTGGCAAAGTCACTCTGGGAACCTTTATGTTTTCTGCCTTTCGAGGCTTATGGAGGCAACACATAGAGAGCTTTGAAATTAGTTAAACTGAGACCTTTGTGGGAGCTACTCAATGAAGAGGAGGATGAGACTGCAGGAGTTAGACATGGTGGGAAAAACTGCAGACTAACATGACCCTAAGACCTGGGGACTCTGGCATACTGTGAATTTAAGAACACAGATTGAAAGATCTCCCCTTTAGTGTTTCTGAAAAGGATTGGATTCCCAATGATGAGGACAGTAAATACAACCTAGATATCTGCAATTTAAACCTAGCTCTGGGTATTAATTTTATATAGTAATCAGCTAGGGTTGTTTGTGCACCTTCAGTAATATTTTTGCCAAAACACTACTGAAAAACAAATGTGCTCCTTTCTTTGGAAATTAAGGAATTAGGAAGATTACCTTCAATAGTAAAACTTCCCAGACTCAGTGGTTTAATATAATAAAAGTTTATTTCTCACTCATATTGTAGCCCATGGTGGATGGCAGGGATACACTGCTCCATTCCAGAAGCTTGGCCACTTCCATCTTCCAGCCTTACCCTTAGTGTAGTTTTCTCTTTTCATCTAGAAGAAGATGCAAAAGAATCACTGTAATCACCATGTTCTCTATGTTAAAAATCACTATATGTTCTCTGAGGTTTTTAATATACTCATATATGCCCAAGAGATAGAACTTATTCCTTTCCCCTTCCTAGGTGTGGAGGACCACCCAGGTGACTCTTCTTGAATAAGAAGCAATAAGAAGCAATTGTCTCCATTTTGGCGAAACCTGGCCCTATCTCTATGTGCTGATGTGTACAGGGCTAACGAGGCCATTTCTTTGTGCCTTCAATTGGCTTTAAGCAATGTAAATAGGGTTGGCTGAGGTGCTGATGTGTAATCATTAAAGCTAGGTGGCAGTCACTGTTTCCCCGCCTTGTGACATGACTCCCAACATGGTTGAGCTGGGTGAGATGTGGAACCACCACTTCATGCTGCCTACTGGGGTCAGGTCTTGGGATAAGAGATTACAGCTTCCTGGGGCTGAAAAGTGAGCTGAAGCACCACTCTAAAACATTAGATGCTACCTCAGCTGCATATCCTTCCTTCTGCATATCACAGAGGAGATCTCAGGCCTCCTGTC
>PVLA01013064.1:0-39473 GCA_004027455.1 Hydrochoerus hydrochaeris | reverse complement strand
AGGGAAGAAAGTTTTTGTGCTTTGATGAAACTAACAGGTACTGGGGGTGGGGGGAGGGGGAAAGGATCTAACTCAGCTCCCCGGCCAGGATCACACTCTGAGGCTGTGAAAGGATTCAGCAAAGCAGGAGGCCCCTGGTGCCCTCTAACTGCGCCTGAGTGTCCTTCCTGGAGCCTCAGTGTCCAGCGTCCTGATCCTACCCATGATGCAGTTGTACCCGTAGCCTTGGGCACTCTGCTGAGCTGTGGTTTCTTCCACTGTGGGAAGGCACAACCTGGTCTGTGCAGGTCAGGGAGGCTGCAGGTGGACCCGAGTGAGACGTGGGGTGTGTAGCTGATGTGTCCAGTCTGTGACACGGAGGAGGAGGAGGAGGAGGAGGAGGAGGAGGAGATGATACCAGTTCGCACGCACTCATGCACCTGGGATCTCCCAGAAAACATTTTATCACCCAGGTTAACTTGGTGACTGCTCTGCAGGGTGGTCCACGCCGGGAGTCCCCCAAAGAAAGGCGGTGGGCATTCCACTTCCTGCAGCTTGCTGCTTGAGCAGGGGTTGCACATAGTACTTGCCAACTCTGGGTGAACTGCACTTAATTAGAGAAGAAAGCCAGGGAATTAAACCTCAGGACTTAAAACCTTTCCTGACTTCAAACGACTCCTCAGAACTTTGTTTGATGACAGTGGAAACGAATCAGAAACATATGGTCTCCATTTTCCAATGATTTACATGACAGACAAACAAATACAGGAAGGCAGGGGGTCTCGGAACCCGGGCTTGAGCTTGCAGAGCAGCCTAGGACTCCAGACCTCTAAGGAGCCCCAGGTTTGTGGGGAGCACTAGAGGCAAAGCTGGAGAGGAAGGCTTGGAAATGAAGGGAACGAAGGTTTCAAAGGAAAAACCCACACTACTATCAAATAGGCTTGGAAAACTGCTAAGACCAGGAAGCTGATGGTCACGGGGGTGGGGGGTGGAGGGGTAGGGGTGGGGAGGAGCGGGTGGGTGGCAGAGGTGGAGCTCCCATCCAGTACAGTGCTCAGGACTGCACAGAGGGCCTCACACTGGACCCACACTGAATTACATCCCTCTCACTGCACTATTCACTTCCTTGCCCTTCAGCAGGGGCTGTGGTTGGCAGAGTGCGGGTACTGTCTCGTGTCCTCCTACATCCTTACTGTCTCTTGTAACTGTTAATTCTGATACCCCAATTTCATTGGGTAAGACATTCCCAGCTGGGCAGCAGAGCAGGCTGCTGGCTGTGCCTGATGGGTCACGGAGGCATGACCTTGGGTACTATATATGGTCCCACAGCCACTCTTTCCTGGCACTGTTCCCTTGTTCCACTTCCTGGCCACCATGAACTAAGCATCCTTGCTCCGCTACGCCCTTCAGCCTTGAAGTTCCTGTTTTGGAGCCAACTGACTATTGACTGAATCCCTCCAAACTGTGAGCCAAATTACACCTCTCCTCCTGTAGATGGTGGTGTTGGATATTGGGCCCAGTGATGGAAAATGACTAATCTACCTCCAAATGCCAAGTCCTCACCCGATACACAGTAAGGCCATGATGTCCCCTCCACCCTGTGAACACAGTTCCACTCACTGCACCTCACCATCTCAGTCTGCATCCTCAGTTGGGAAAGAAATACTTTTTATGCACCAATAATGGCACGGTGATGTCTACGTGGGGTTCCCGCACACCAACACACACTGGCTGGGAACCAGGAGGGGAGGGAGCTGGACTCCAGAAAACGGCATGGCATCCATAGCCCCTGAGGTCACAGGGATGGGACAGTGTGAGGCCAGACAGCCCCCGGGGAGAGTTTTGCCTTAAATCAGGACTCAACGGCTCTGCAGACAAGCCAGGCAGATTCGAGGCTGCGCCCCAGTGCCTCGCAGCAGGGGCTGGGTGTGAGCAGGTGATTTAGTACAAATCTACCGAGCAGCAGCTCGATACATTTGCTTAATCAATCAGCAGCAGAAACAGATGGCGCCTTTAAATTAGGGTAAAGTGCTTAATAAAAGGTGCAGGGGACTTTTACGAGCCTTCTTTCTCCCCCAGATCCACGTGGGGAAGTCCCAGTCCTCAGAATGGAACCGGATTTGGAGATAAAGTCTTTAAGGAGGTGATGAAAACGCCAAGGGGCTCTGGGCTGGGGCCTTAATCCAGTCAGAGTGGTGTCCGTTTAGGAAGAGGAAGAGACACCAGGGGCGTGTGTGCAGTAGGGTGACCTCACGCCCATCGCCAAACCAAGGACAGACCCAACCCTGCTGGCACCTTGATCTTGGACTTTGGCCTCTAGAACTGATGAAGGAAGTGTCCCCAGCCTGTGAGACTGTGTTCTGGTGGCCAGGCTGACCCCCATAGGAGCCACGGCGATGGCGTGGCCACCGGAGGGCCTGAATGAGTAGCAGAGGGTCCTGCAGGGAAGGCTGCCCACATGGTCAGTGTCCCCAGGCAGCGACTGACTCCATGAGGGAGCCAGGACACCAGTGCCTGTCATCTCTCCTGCCCCTGAGCTCCACCGGGACTCCCTGGTGGCTGCCCCTCCTCCCCCTCTCCTGGGCACAATCTCCTCCCAGACAGAAGGCAGCAGATAAGGACCCAGCCATGGCAGGGGTAAATGAAAAGGACTTGGGGTGTGGAGACTTCCTCCCAGAAGGGAAGCTTAGGAGGTCAAGGAGGGGAGCCCAGGGGAACGCCGGCCTCCCTCCCGCAAGCTTGTGGCACCTCGGACACACCTCGCAGCTCTGCCCTTCTCTGCATTTCTGGTGACAGGTTTTGGTGGCATGGAGCACATTCCAAAGCAGCCCACCTCACTCAGCCCCTTCTAAAGACATCGCCTGGGCCTTCGTGCTGAGGGATGCATTCGGGTATAAGTTTCTGATTGGCCAAGTCCCGGATGAAGGATGCAGGAAGCAGAGGTGTACAGGTTGAAGGGGCCAGGCCAGAAGCCCAGCTACATACCTGGACGTGCATCAGCAGGGCCGTTTCACTCTCTGGTTCAAATGGCTGTGTTGGGGACTGTCAAACAGCAGAGCAGCAGACAGGAAGAATGCAGGAGGCAAGCGGTGGGGACCTCATCACAGACGCAGCACCTGCCCCGCTGGGACCGGGAGGTGAGGACGGAGGAGCGGGTTCAGGCAGCAAGTGTGGGGACACTTGGTGTTTGCACCCAGTTGGTGGCAGGCGGGGCCACCCATGCCTTGTGGCACTTGGTCCTTCACTGCCGGGAGGTTATGAAGCTTGCAAAATCCCTTTGAGAAGGCGGTACAGGCCACACACCCCTCCCCAGGGAACTCGGCAGGCACAGGCGATTCCAGCATGGTATGTAGAAGTGAGGACATCCTGGGGGACACTCCCTCTCCATCCCCAGCTGCCCAGGCCTGGTGGGGGGGGACATGCAGCCTTCCAGAACTCCACACTGCCGCCTAGAGAGGACCAAGCAGTTCAGGCAGAGCAGGGCCCCTCTGCCCAACTCTTCCTCTAAGTGCTGGTGAGGACCAACCAGAGGGGACGCAACTGCCCCCCACCCTGGGAAGCGCACAGAAGACGGGCACGTCCAGCGTGGAGATGTGAGTGAGGCTGAGGTGCCAAGTGAGGAGGGGAGTGGACAGCGGCCGGGCACAGTTGAGGCTCTCGAGGGAGAACTGGAGCCCAGGACAGATAGGTCAGGGGCTGGGGAGGGGTCCACCTTCTTCCTCCACCGCTCTCTTTGGACCCTGGGCTCCTGGCTGAGGGGGTGGCAGGACACTGCTCTGGTTTTCAGAAACTTCCAAGGATGCATATTTTCTATTACACGCCCATGCCCTGTGGACATAGGGGTGGAGCCTCCTCTTTTTAAAAGTCCGATAAGTAAATAAATTGGCTGGTTTAACTGCAATGGCCTCTGAAGTCTGCGGATGTCCTGCCCCTCTGGTGGCACTGAGGTCCCCCGTGGACAGCCAAGAACCGCTCAGCAACACCAACCAGCACTGAGCTGGTTCTGCCAATTCCTAGAGGCCCATTCCACGCTACCAGGCGCGTTGCTGCTCTTTTCCCCTTCCTGCGGGTTCCTTCCTGCTCTCGGGGCCCGGATCTGTGAAGACGGGAATAAACAAGTGCAGGGAGAGTCTGCTGGGCCGCTGACTTCCGACGGCCACACACTGCACTTTTCAGAGACGAGCCAGGTGAGCCAGGCGCACAGGCTCAACTTCTGTCCCGGTGACATTTTCGAGGGGAGGGTGGGTGTGCAGACACATTTGTCACCACTATATTTTTATTTCCTGTTAAAATATTCACTTCTCTTAAATAGTAAACAAATGCTCCCATCAGCGGCAGGAGACAGTAATTAGATGGCAGCAGTGAACCCCGCCTGTCTGTGCTCCATCAGGGTAAATTTTCCAGCATGGTTCAGGCAAGTCTCTCTCCTTGCAAAGATGGCAATGCTCCCTGCCAGTTAGGATTTTCAGTCATGCATAATCTCAGCTCTTTCCTGTGCCCTATATGATCTGATCGCTTTCCAGCATAACCTTCTCCAGCCTGTACTGTGACCAGGCCACACTGACTTTCTTTCTGTTCCCACACCAAAACCAACTCCTACCTCAGGGCCTTTGCACTCACTACCTCCTCTTCCTGGTCCTAGACCTCACATTCCCCCAGTCTTCATGGTGCTCCCACCAGCTCGCCAGAGCTGACTGGACATCTCTTCCCATGACACGCTGTAGACACTCATCAGCCCCTGGCTGCTTCTTTCTTGTCCCTCTGGTCTCTGCTCACATGCGAGCTGTTTAAGGAAGCCCTTGCTGCTGCCTGGTGGAAGCTGGTCTTCCTGCCCAGCACTGCCAGCCCAGGGCTGGCTCACGGGCGGACAAGATTGGGTGCCAGTGAGCTCTTCTCCGGAGCCTCTAGTCGATTGGACAGGCTTGGTTGGGGCACACATTCCCTGCTCCCAGGAAAATCCAGCCTTCAAGGCAGGGAGCCCAAGAGCGTCCCAGGGCCCTGGATCCCTGCTGAAGTTCACACTAATATTTATTCCTTTCCAGGTGACCACTAACGACAGCTCCCAGGAGGCAGCCAAGCTGCTGGGTCCACATGGTCCACCAAAGGTCTCAGGATCCTGGACCTGGGTCAGGGGCTTCCCTGGGGCTTGGGCTCCACTTCTGTCCCTCCTGTTGTGGGAACCAACGAGTCCTGAGCTGGTCTGTGTGACAGCCAGGTGACGGAGCAGCCATCAGTGAGGCTCATCTCCTGTAGCCCTGGGCGTGGTAGCTGCAAAGCCCTCCTGCCACCATCCCTGTCGCCCTGTACATTCTCATCTCTCTTCCTTTCTTCCAGGGAGACATATGGGCCTTGCTCACTGCTGTCAGGACCAGGGCTTGGCGGCTCAGGGTTTTGGTGTCTGAACATCCTTTGCCATCTTCACCCAGCAAACTGTGCCTTCACTCTTTGGTCTCATGCTGGCTTCTGGGGACAGGGACAGAAACAGGACAGTGTGGGCCTCTGAGCAAGTGACGTTTTAGTGGCGGGGGGGACAGACATAGAAGATTCTGCCTCCAGGCAGCACGTGCTAAGTACTGGCCCTAGTACAGGGCCTCCTAAGTACTAAGAACAATTCAAAAGGGACACATGTGTCCGCCCTGGAGGAGATGGCATTGAAGCTGGGCCTCGGGGTGAGCTGTGGGAGCCCCAGTGGATGGGGCAGTGGGATGATTTCCATATGACACTACAGCTCCATGCAGTGAGCCACCTGCCCTTCAGGGCAGCTCAGCAGCATCCGTGTGGCTTCCAGCCGAGGCCAGATGGGACGATGGAGGTCGTGGCAGATGTCTGGGCGCAGAGATGACAGCAAGGAGCAGAAGCCCAGGGCCCTCTGCCCCCAGGCACTTGGAACCCCTCCCCACCTCACTGGAATCCACTGGTGGCTCATTCCCATCTTGCTGGCTAAGTGGGGCCTGCAGCCAGAGTCAGAGGTAAATGCATGGTAGGAAAATCTTTAAACCAGGGACAAGAGACATGTTTTGATTTTGCAAATGGAGAATGACACCTGTTCTTTAGGTACAAGGAGCCATGGCACGGGAGACCCAGGGAGTGTGCGCAGAATGAGGGACAACAGAGAACCAGATGCACCTCAAGGTTCTGGCCCAGGTTTGGCTAATTCTGCCGCAAATGCCAGTGCGGGGAGGGGGTGGTGGGGTGTTTCTAGCAGGACCCACATTTCTCCCTCTTCTGGCAGCTCTGTGTTCTGGGAAGCAGCTTACCTGCTGTGTCCTTTGGTGACAGTCACACAAGAATGTGCAGGACCATGGTGGGAGGATGGGCAGGTGGCAGCCAGTGGCCTGGGCCTGGGTCCATGGATGCAGGACACATGGTTAGGAAGGCTCAGTGAGGGGACAGGGACTTGCAAGGCTGCCACGTCGTGAGCGCCTGCCCCCAGATGCTGCCTCCTAAGCAGCCATGAAGCCAAGAGAGGAGAATGTAAATCAGCGAGAAAATCGGGTTTCAAAGTAGCCTCCAACGTGCAGTATTTATGCTCCAAGAGAACAGAGATGATCAAAAATGAAAAGGGAAATGGGTTAAGTTGGCAGAAGCGTTGGAGCTGGGCAGGGTTATGGAAAGGGACGATGGTTCCCTCAGGTGCCACTGCAGCCCACGGGGGCGCTGCTGGTCCCTCCACCCTGCCCTACAGAGGGGAGGGCTGCTGAGCCCCAGCGCTGTCTTCCGGGGCCGAGAGACCTGCACCCCAGGAGCTTATGGTGGCCGCACCAACTGGGCTCCCAGGCAGTTTCTCAGCTGCCCCTTCATCTTCTGCTTGTCTTGGGAGATGCTGCATCTCCTGGCTGATCTCATGATTGCCCAGACGTGGCTCCAAGTGTGGCCCCTGGACTGGGATCACCTGGTTAGAGGCACAGATTCTCAGTCCCAGCCCAGAACTGCTCAGTTAGACAACTGGCCATGGTGTGTGTGTGTGTGTGTGTGTGTGTGTGTGTGTGTGAAAGAGAGAAAGACAGAGACAGAGAGACAGAGAGAGACAGAGACACAGAGACAGAGACACAGAGAGAGACAGAGACAGAGAGACAGAGAGACAGAGAGAGACAGAGAGACAGCTAAATCTAATCTATGCAAATCCCAAGTACAACACAATTTTATTTCTGAAGAGCTCACGCTGTATGATTGATCTCTAAACTTATTCTACTACTCTGTGTACCGATTTGCTTCATTGTGCTAAACAGCGTGCTTACTAGCCACACGCACAGCTAGTGACATTGTGTTGTAAACCTCACACGTACAATAAAATTTCTTGCGTGCACACTTAAGAGGGAGTGTTCGAAGTCCTGGTATATCACCAAAAAGAAGAAAGAAGAAACAGAAGGAGAAAAGAAAAGGAAAAAGAAGCTCACTGCAGGCCCCAGGCTTTGTACAACTCTCCGGGAGACTGAAGCATGCTCACTCAGCCCAGGAGGTCACAGGAAACGCTCAGCGCTGTGGACCTCCCTGCCCCCTGGCTCCTTAGCCTGCTCCATGGGACCCTCCCTGACCTGGCTCAGCCTGGCCACTCTCTGCCCAGCCCCCTGCACTTGGCAGCTGCATTAGCCACTCTCACCCCGGTTTCCACCTCCTTGTTGGCTGGCACAAGCCTCGAGTTTTGCCTGGAAGGCGTGTGACCCTCCCGTGCCCCAGACCAGAGTTCCCCCCTCACCTACTTGCAGAGCTTTGCAGGCGGAAATGAACTGCCCTAACTCTCGGATTGGGCTAGGAACTCACAGAGGTAACGCAGCTCCGTTCACCCGCCCCTGCTTCCCCAAGCACGGCCTCGGCACGCTGCGCACTCATCCGTACTCAGAATCGCTAAAGGATCCCGACTCCACGGAGAAGGAGAAGAGGGAATGGCGCGCGGACCCCTCGGGGGTCTCGGGCTCGTGGCAGGAGCTTGCTCAGCATGAGCGGCAATTTAAAAACACTGCACATGCAAAATTAATTAGTAGCTAAAGGAGAGCTGAATTATGTATAACGCGTTGTGTATTAACGCGTCTCGTGGAAGGTTTTCTACCCTCTTCACCAAAACAATCAGGATTTACACCCAGATGTTCAGGATGGCTTTTCTGTATAAATCAAGGCCTCCATATGTCAGCTGTCATGGGGGGACATAGCACCCCTAAAAGCTTCAGGCTGTAAAAAACAGTGGTTTAGGGGAGGGGACAGAAGCTGGGGAGGGAAGCAGAATTCCTAAGCTGCTGGGACCCTGTTCACTGAATCTTCCTCTATGTATCTCCTAACTCCTGGGCAGGGCTCAGTCCTTCCTGATGACAGTTTGGGGTGCTGGGCTCAGCCTGCTGGCTCCTGAGGGTCAGGTGTTAGCAGATCCACAGGGCAGCTGGAGCCACCCAGCTGACAGCAGCCCTGGTCACTGAACCATGCGCCGGTCTCCGTATGGGAAACAATCATCACTTGTTTACCTGGTTGTTCAAGGAGGGACAAATCAATAGGATGTGATCACTGCAGTAGAAAGCTCTAGAAAGATGTGCAAAGGGCATTTCTTGTCCTAAAGGGACTGCTCATCAGTCCTTAAGGGTGACAGTAGGGGGTTGGCTTCCAAGCCTCAGTTTAAATGTGTCATCATCAGGAACTCTTTCCTTGATCTCCAATATTACCCCCGCTTTACAGATGACAAAAATGAAGTTCAAGGAGGGGAAGCATCTCTCTCTCCCAAGCTGGAAGTAGCGGGGTCAGGCTTCAAAGTACAGATCACCCATTACCAGCTCCTGCACCTCTACATGCCTGTGGCCCAGGTCACCTCGCTCCCAGGGCGGGGAGGGCTTGACAAGGACATGACCTCATCTGCTCCGTCCAAAATTGTGTCTGTAGCATCTACCATAAAGTACCTGGGAGGAGCTCACTAGGTGTTCGATGACTGAATGAATAAATGAGCAATTTAGTTGGGGAGATTTGCAGTAAGGTGTGGGAGACAGTCGCATCCAGAACTGTGAATTCTTCGGCATGCCTGACTGCTTGCCCCTTTCTTTTCCATTTTCCTGATGTGCTCTGGTACTTCTTTTTCTCAACATTCCAACAAAAGCCCCCTGACCCTTGCTCGGTGGGTGACAGATGGGCACTGAGGCAGCCCATAGCTGCCCGAGTTCAACTGGAGTGACCAGGTGCACAAGGTCAGCCCAGCAAGCCGCGGCCAGCTGCTGTCCTAAAGATCCAGAGCAGAGCGGGGTTCCGGGCTTCCACCCCTCGAGGTCCTGCTTCTGCAGAGAGACCCAGAAACACTGACCCCCACAGCTTAACAGGAGTGAAATATGACGCTATTCAAGGGGAATGTCACAAGGATTAATAGCCCCTCTCCTCCTAGCCTGCTGCTAAAACCACACTGCTCCCTTGTGTGAGAGCCCACTTAGCCTGCACTTGGAATGTTTAAGTTTCTCTGGTCGATGCAGACGGTCATGGCTGCCCCATGGGCGGGCTCTTGGGATGCGGTGTGGTCAGGATCACCCTCCAGCTTGGCCTCTTTAGTGGGAATGGAATCAAGTGCCCAGAGGGCAGCCATGAGTCAGTACGAAGAGGCGGAAACGAATATCCGTCTCTTGCCGGGAGCATACTTCTGGACTTGAAGCTGAACCGCCAAGCAAAGCAGGGTGCCCTGAAACTAAAGTGACAATGACGGACTCCACTGAATGCTAAGTGACAAGCTCATTAGCACCAAGATGGTGCACAAGAGTCTCCTCCCCTCGGCTCCTCAGGCTGGGTTATGAGGGATGAGGGAGAGCCACGATGAATTATGAGGCCAAGGGGAGAGCTGCGGGATGGGGCGTACATGAAGATTTGAGCTTCTCCAGGGGCAGCGGTTCACACAGGCACTGACTCATGAATCCGCTCTCCTTTCCAGATTTAAGGGTCTCTCTCTAGATGTAGGACCGCTCCTACATCTTCCTGGTAGTGGTTCTCAGCCTGCAGAAGGCACCCAGAGTGGCTAGGGCTCCAGGGGCCCACCCCAGGGCAGCCTGCACACAACGCCAACTTTCAGAGTGACGGCAGTGTGGCCTCTTGCTTCCCCGTGGGAAGATATGGTTCTTCCTGGTCACCTTGGCTTAGAATCGCGTTGCTAGGAGAAGCAACTGCCTCCCAACTCAGAAGCGGTTGTATGAGGAGTGGCAAGTAGGATGGAAGTCACAGGGAAGTAGGTGGGGTTTTTTGGACAGTCCAGTGGGTCCAAAGGCCAAGAATTTGAAGACCATTGTCACTGTGGGAGGCAAAAAATGATCATCCCAATTGTGCGAATCAGCATGGAGCTGATGGACACAGAATCCCAGTCCAGGGTGGCTGCTTAGTGATTTAAGCAAGGACATCTTCTTTTGAAAAAATGAGTCTTGAGGAAACCGGAAGTGTTCAAGCTGAAAGTAAGACCTGCGTGGGGGAGTGGCCAATGGCGGGCTCTGCTGCCTGCTCAGGTGGTCTGGATATCACGTGCCTGCTGGATCAAGAGCAGGTGAGCTCTTTGTAAAGATAAGAAATGATCCTGTGTAAAGAGGAAAATAAGACCTCTTGTTTGAGACCAGCATGGACAATAAGTGTCCTGTCTCAAAAAAAAAAAAAGTAGGAGAGAGCAAAAATCCATAAACCTGCAGCTCAACTTTGTTTATTCTTCCATACGTGCATCCAAAGGTGTCTTGGCACATACATAGCTAGCGTGTGGGTGCGTATGTTTGTATAGTTCATGTATATGGGTCCGATGGGATTGTAGCTTCACTCAGCAATACATCATGGTCACAGTCAATGAACTGACTACATAAGAACTGAGGCATCTACATGTACACATACACTGCAAAGTCAGGGGATGCCCCCCTCGCTTGAAATTTGAAAGTAGTGAGCCATTCATCAAAAATCCCTGGGGCTTTAAAAAACAACATTCAGTTAAATATCCAAGTCAGCCTGTTCACTTAGCAAAGCAATCCCCAGTCACGACTAAAAATTATCTATTTGCTTTTAATGGCCACATCGTTATCCCAATACACCCGAGAGGAAAGTGTAAATTCAATATTAGGTATTAAAATATGCATTTGTTTTTGCAGTGGCCTTATCCAGACAGTGACTCTGCAAAATTAGAGAGGATAACAATGGATCAGGGGTGAGGGGGATAACCAGGTATCCCAAGATCTCCATAGATTGGGATGCACGCCACATGTGGGGGAGGGGAGGCACATAATTCTACAAAACAGAGAAAAGCCATGGCAGTGAACACTCTGGAGTCAGCCTTCCCGAATGAATTATGGACATGAGAGTTCTAACCGAGGCACAATGATTCAGAAGGTTTTATGGCCGGTGACGATGGTGGTCTGAATAAAAGCACCCTCTCCAACCAAGAGAGAGCACTTGTTTTATTTCAGAACCAGTGGGTAGTCCTTTGCTTTGGTAACGCCTTCCTCCTCTCTGACCTAAGAGGACCAGACAAGGAGGAAGAACGTGAAGGAAAACCTCCCTTCTGCACACAGGACCTCCTGTGACCCCAAGTGGGTCACTGCACCCAACAATTATTTTGGTGACAGGGAGGGGCCTATCATTGCCGGCCATTTCGGACTGAGAGGAAAACTCCCAGCCCGGTCTTCCAGGGGAATACATGATCCCTGATAATCTCCTCCAGCTTCGCAGCTCCGTGAACCCAGGACTCCCGTGTAGTGACGCCAGGCACTGTGTAGAAACACTGTCTCAGGCCCATCGTTATGGGAATCGCACCAAGACTAGGTTTATACGCACTACAAACACTTAGAGAAGACCAGAAAGAAGGCAGCGGCCCCACGGATGCATAATTCATGACGGGGGCTGAAGTGGCGCAGTGTGACATCCAGTCATTTACATTTGTTCACAGAGGACAGCCATTCACCCGACCGAAGCAAGTGACGGCCTTGATGCAGCGGGCTGCTCTGGCCATAAAGGAGATTTGGGCAGGCGTAGGGCAGGGTGGATCATGGGAGGAGCAGCCTGGCAACCTGGTGAAGAGGGAAGCCCTGCAGACGCTCGGATGCCCACGTCTCTTCACTGAAATGAAAGAGGAGACCCCCGTGCAGTGATGCTCTTCTGCACAGTGACCCCGACACCTAGCTTTGCACATAGCATCTGTTTCTTCTGAGGGTCTCACCATGCCCTCTGCCCTGGGACAGGTCGAGCATTGTGAACGGGAGCTTAGAGCAACCCTGCTGGGACCCACACACCCCCCGGGAAGGGACTGGTCCATCTGCGCAGCTCCTGGCCATCTGGTGAGGTGGGGCTTAGTTGGCGCTGCAGCTTCCCGGGAGCCAGGAGACCCACACCTGTTCCTTTTCCTCTCGGCTACTTGGAATTCCACTGGGGGAGTCACTCCCGCATCTTTCCATACAGTCAGCATGGTCTGGCCATGGAGTAATCTAGGCGATTGTCCTCCGACAGACAACACGTCTCCAGCTATCTAATGAACCACCAGCTGTCTACAAGCACACACCGTGGCGACACAGCGTGCCGGCCAGTGTCTCCACACCAGTGACTCTGTTCCACATGTGCGTACAGCGTAAGGCTGTGTTCCGTGGGCTTCCACGTCTTCTTCAGGCAGAAGCTGGTGGGGGAGAAACACTCTTGCTCCCTTGGTGGCCATCGTGTGGGTGGGACCCACTGCAAGGGGTTGGGGAAGGTCCCAAGCAGCTCTCTATAACCTCCACAAATGATTACACTAGCATGGTTTCACCGATCGATTCTTATCAGACTTTTTTTTAAAAGAAAAAATTGATCTTGCTTAAATGCATATGCTCAGTTGTAGAAGGCAAAATGTGCGTTATTTGCACTTTCTCTCTGCATGGGAAATAACAACTCATGGTGCATTGGAAGACAAGGCACTACAATGTTTGATTTCTCCTGTGAGTGAGCTGAAAACTGCAGCAATTTTGTGGGGCTTCCTTCTTGCACTCAAATCCCTCCAAGGAAAAGAAATAGATAAGTCTCTTCCCAGGGGCCAGCTTAGAATTCTTTACTTACTTGGGTTTTATAGGGGCTCCTACTATATTCTAATTACTTACCAACCACTATATACATTTCTACCACTAGGTGGCCGAGGGCAGAGCCCTTGCTTCATTCTCCGTGGTGTTTGCCCCAGGGCCAGTGCTTCCTGGCATGGGATGGGTGTTCAGGGTTCACTCTGTGCTCCACAGAGCAGGTTGTGGGCATGCAACAGTAAGCAGGGCAGGTGCGGCCCCTGAAAGACCCCAAGAGTCCCTCTAGCTCAAGGTTTGCTTTTAATGAATGAAAACATTGCTCCAGGGAGGAAAAGTGCCCTGGTCAACAGCTGGAGCCAGACTCAATGTAGAGTCTTGCCTGGCTAGCTAGAATGCGGTTAAGCAAATGTCACCATGTCTGTGAGCCTATTTCTTTTGGGTCCAGAGGCCAGGTATAAAACCCAGTCAAAGCAAAGAGGAGAAGCAGCAGACGATTCTAGCACAAGACACCTAGTTGTGGGTAGGGAAAGAGCCAGGCCAGAGCTGGTGTTTTGCAGTGTCAGTATCTGGAGTGGTAGTGGAAGTGCATGCTGGGAACTTGTGAGAGCTTCCAATCCAAGCGGCTGGACACCCAGGCCAGAATCGGCCCATGCAGTGAGCATGATTCAGACTTTGGTCTCTATGTTGCAAATGAAGACAGTAATTTTTGTATCTTGGGTCTGCATAATTACAGCTGAAGAGCAGAAATTACCTATCAGTTTGAGCCCCATGAAAATGTATAGAAATGTCTTGAAATACAACTCATCACACACATAAATCAACGCTCCTGCCTCCTTGCTACTGAAGTTCATGCTGCAAAAAACTAGGTGTAGTCCGTGACTATTCACTTCCAGGGTCAAATTCCAGCTTTGTGGAAAGATCCAAAAGCTCCATTGCCTGGAACTTGTCCATCTCACCAGACTTAACCTTTTTTTTGCCTCTGTCCCACACTTTGACCATGGCCAATAACTGGAAGTTCTTCCAACGTGCTACTCTGGTTCCTGCCTCTCTGCTGTTGCCTGGGTGACCTGGCAGACTCTTTTTCACCTTCCAGACTCACTCTTCTCAATTCAGTTGAGATGTCATCTCCTAGGCATGTTTGTCTCACTGTATCTCAACTCTGCACACACCCAGGGAAGCTCTGCCCTGCAGGCTCCTATGCCTCTGCGTCACCTCCCTCCTAGCACCTGTCACACACCTATTGATTCATCTCTGCCCAGCAAAGACGTCTTAGTTCTAAGGCTCTGGGTACAGAACACAGCAGGCACTCACATGCGCCATGACCACAGTCCACCGTCTCCTCTGACCAGCTCTGGCAAGGACTGCCATCATGATGCTGGAGGAAATGGCATCAATTACCAACCAAGCAGCTGCTATTCCTTGTAAAAATCTCCATGCAAATGGGAAAGATCGTATTGAATGCTGGCAAGTGCAGCGTACAAGGAGCGGCTGAAAGACACGGTGTTTACGTTACAGTAAATAAAACATGCATCACCAGTGACACTAGGCTAAGTGTGCTCAAAGAGAAGGAGGGACATTTGGAGTATTTTGAGGAGGATTAACGGCAGTGTGTCTTCTACTATAATATATTTTCAAACTGAAATATTCACCAGATTCACTGAACACACCTTATCAACCATCTGTGGCAATTTTTGTCAAATGAAAACATGACGATGTGTCCTCACCCACCTTATTTACTGACTCTGGCATCGTATGGCTTCTGGCTATCCCTCAAAGTCACAATGAGCATGGGAGAGAAATGTTCTGAATTGGGTCAGGCCCTTAGAGCAGTCGTGACAGAACAGCTAAAGACACTCATGAGAGAGGACTTCCAGAACTGCTTCAGAAAGTAGCAAGAATGATGGGATCAGTGTGTTCAAGGTGAGGGGGAGCATTTTGAGGAGGATAATAGTGATATGTTTTTTACTGTGATACTTTTAAAAAAAATATAAGCATTCAGTGTATTGTTGGAGTCCACCTTGTAAGTGGATCTTCTTCTGAGCTGGAAGCAAAGATGGCCTTAGGAGAACACAGCATGCTGGTCACTCCCACCCGTGACTCCTGACAGGTCTCCAGGTCTCCCAGCCACCTCTGCAGGGAGTACTGAACAACACAAATGAAGAAGACCACCTGGTGGGGCTGTTAACAGCTTAGCTAAATATCTCTACATCAGCAAATAGGTTTCCCTCTCCCCAGCCGCAGGATTCCAGAAGGAGCTTCCTCCAGCTGGCAGGACTAACATGGAAGGAAGCCTTTGGCTTGCAGCCCTGGGGCTAAAGCTCTGGGTGAACGTTTGCTTCCTGTTGTTCTAGAGTCACTGAAAAATCAAGGCCAGGGCCAGGGATTCCCACTGCCCCCCCCCCACGCACACTCACACATGCACACAAACATACTAACACTGGGCACTGGAGTGGGGGGAAGCTGCCCTAGAGGGTCCATTCTGTCTTCTTTCCCCAAAGGTAAAGGATGGGGCTGGACTATGCTGTGAGTGTTCAGATGTTTCTAAGTTGAGAAGTTCCTTCTACGAAGAAGGCCGTGGAAGTCCGTCAGCATCAAAAGAAGTTAAGCAGAAGTGGAATAGACAGATCGTATCCTTCAGTACATGAAAGAATTCTCCTAAACTGGGCAGAAGAGACCATGTCCTTCAGCCTAATATCCCAGGATCCAGATCAGCAAAGTGGGGAGATGTTGGCTGCAAGGACTCCAATGTGACAGCCCTGGGAGGCAGCCAGGGAGAGAGAGGAGAGACATTCAAGTGCAAGTTCTGACATTTCCTAGCTGCAAGACCTTGGGAATTAACCTCTGTGGGCCTCAGTTTCTTCACCAGAAATCAATAAAATGGGAAAATACCCTTCATGTGGAATCACAGGAATTGAATATTTGTGCACGCATGCACGTAAGCCATGCTCACAGTACATCACATAGGACTTCCTGCTTGGGTGTCTTCAAAGGGAGGCC
Source organism: Hydrochoerus hydrochaeris (assembly GCA_004027455.1). Lineage (NCBI taxonomy): Eukaryota > Metazoa > Chordata > Mammalia > Rodentia > Hydrochaeridae > Hydrochoerus > Hydrochoerus hydrochaeris. The sequence continues at coordinate 23,541 of PVLA01013064.1, read as the reverse complement.
GAAATAGCTGCTCCTTCTAGAATGAGTGGCTCTTCCTCCCCACCATCATCTTTTGTACTTGTCTCAACCATGTCTAATTGAACAGCATTTTCTCAAAGCAGTTTACTCCCAGTAACTCTTCATTTGCCTTTCATTAAAGAACTATCCATTCACCTTAGTTTCATTAAATAACTATAGAGCTGGCCTAAGCTGGGTTGGATTGAGTGATTCTTAGCAAGCAAATAGGACTGTTGGTGCTTGTCAGGAGGATTCTGAGGCTGCAGACCTCTGCCCATGTCCCTTGTCCTCAGCACATCAGGCCCTGAGTGCCATAGGCTCAGGGGAAGCCCTTGCACCAACCATGGGCATCTAAGTCCCCTGGCTCCTCTGCCCTGGGCTGGGTACTTTGGCATGCTCTGCACTGACTCTCAGTTTCCCCTGACAGGATTAAGCGCCATTTCCCCACAGAGTCTACTGGCCTGGAAAGCCCTTATTTAGAAGCCTTTCCTTTCTCTTCTCTTCAAAGCTCTGCTAATATTCTGGCATCTCACATAACCCATGTGCTCTGGATTCTGGACTCAGGGTTTGCTCAGGTGTGTAAGCGTGGGGGGAGCTTCAAATCAAGAGAACACAGATGTAAGTTTCACCCTGGGAATGGAGGACTCAGAACAATATGGCATTGTAGTTATACAGAGGTCACCACAGACACAGTCCCATCAGTGGAAGACTGAACAGTGGTCCCCAAAGATGTTCTCATGCTGACCCCCAGAACCCATGAACATGGAACCCTGCATGGAGCTCTTCGGTGCGATCAGGCTAAGGATCTTGGATTAGCAGGTGGCTCTGGTGTCATCATGAGGCCTTAGTGACACCAAGGAGGCTGGTGTGAGAGATGGCTAGATGACAATGGAAGCAGAGTCAGAGACAAAGGACACCATGCAGCATTGGCTTTAGAGACAGAGGAAGGGAACACAAGCCAAGACATCAGGCAGCCTCTAGAAGCCAGGGAGGTGGAGTCACAGCTCTGTACCCAGAGCCTCCAGAAAGAGACGGTTCTTCCTCCACCTTCATTTCAGCATGGCCACTGCAGAGGGCATTGTAGACTTCTGGCTTCCACAAATGTAGCTAAATGAATGTGTGGTTTTAAGCACCAGTGTGTAGTCATTCACTACATCATCCACAGGAAACGGCCATACAAGGACCCAGGTGTCCCCCAAGGCATATGCACTAAGGGTGTGGTCTCAGCCTGTGATGCTATTGGGGGAGATGGACCCATTGAGAGGTGGGGCCTAGCTGGCGGAAGTGAGGTCACTGGGGGTGTGGCCTGGAAGGGGGAAATGGGACCCCACCCATGGGAATTTAAGTCAGGCCTAGCAGCCTCCCTGCTTATGTGAGGCCCAGGACAAGATCACTGATTCTATCTAGAATGAAGTTTGGGTAGACAAGGCTTTGAAGTACAACTCTTACTCAGAAGAAACACCTCAATGGGTGGGAAATGGCATCGCTGCCTGGCTATTACTCAACTGTGAGTAAGTTGTGTGCTAGGGATGTGCTAGATTATAGGGGTCCAAAGATTAAGTGATAAGACCCAAGAGCTGCCTCAGTGATGCCAAGGGTACAGCTCACCTGCTGGGTACCACAGGATGTGGGCTATCTTCCTAAGCTTGGTGGCCTTTCCTGGGGTCTTCTCCTGGACCAGCCAGTGTGCTAGGAGGATTTTCTGCTGTAAAGGAGCTGACGGTCTAGTGAGATCGATAAGTTAGTGAACAGGTAGCATTTATTCTTCTTCTGTTTATTCCATAAATATTTGCTGAGTGCATGCTGTGTGTCAACATTGTCCACGGCACTACAGTTGAGAAAAGACAGAGGAACCAGCAGACAGGAAAGCTTCCTGGCATCCAGGGCTGAGGTCGAAAGGCTGAGTGATGCCCCCAAGTAGATACTGCCAGAGGGAATCTTTGCTCTAGATCTCAATTTTCATATCTCATTAAAGTAACCTGTGCCTTTGACCTACCCATCTTCTGTGAGACAGCCTATGACTGTCAAATCTGAACAACCAAGTTTTAATTACTGCCTTTATTGTTTCCTTGCACTTCTGGAGCAACCTGGCACCCAGGCAATTAACTCTACCTATTTTTCCTAGGTCTATCCCCACTTCTAAGATGCTGGGAAGTTCCCAGTGCTCAGGAAGATGCTGGAGTCTGCTCATATTTTCCATCTCATTTTGCATTCTGCAGGTGCTGCCTTTCATATCTGATAGGAAACTCACTGTGTGTCAGATATGACAAATGGCACTTTAAAACAGCCAAGGGAAATATAAACAAAAAAAATCTACCTCTCAGACCCTGGTATGAGCAATTCTGGAGGAAGGAATAGAGACAAGTTTTTAACAGACTTATCAGGAAACTAGTTCAACTGAAAGAGAGAGCAGGGGCTGAGGTGCTGCCAATGGTCCTTACACGATGCATCTTTTATAACAAAAAGATGGTGAAATCTGCCTGCAGTCTGCCTGCTATCAATTTGTCTACATTTTCAGATCTCCTGGGTCTGGGGTATCAGAGCATGAGCATAACCATATGTGTTCTGGGTGAGTTAGGGAAGACTCTAAAGTTTCAGAAGTGAGGGATTGCATTTTTTTAATGTGCTAAAAAATACAAAATAAAAATACATGCCTTAGTTACTTTTCTCACTGAGACAAAATAGCTGAAAATCAAAGGATGAAAGATTTATTTGGCTCACAGTTTGTCAAGGTTTAAGTCTATAGTCAGCTTAACCCTAACCCTAAGGCTCCAAGGCAGGGTAGAATGGCAGAGGAGAAACAGCTCGCAGTGTGGCAGGGCAGACAGAAAGAAGCAAGTTGCAAGGCTCCCTTTCCCTTTTATCCTATCCAGGCTACAAGCTTATTGGCTGGTGCTATGCACACCCAGAATGATAATAATCCAATTAGGGGATGAATTTAGTACCACACATCCTTAATCCCAGTATCGCACACCCTAGATCCAGCCATCTTGGCAAACCTCCACCTATGGTTGCATGAGGTCTGGGAGGACACCTAGACACAAGCCATAGCAATATGATATACTTCTCCATTCTAAAAACAGTAACAAACTGGGATCTATACATTCAGTAGAATATAGTCAGTCCAAAAAGAAAGGGAATTCTGACACCTGGGTGAATCTGGTAACTATCAGGCTAAGTACAGTAAGGCAGACACAAAACCACAAATGCTATATGGTCTATGGTCCCACTTATATGAGTCTATGAGTTGTCAGACTCATAGAGGGAGACAGCAGAATGGGGAGCTGGTGTGTCATGGGACCAGAGTGTCAGTTTGGGAAGACGGACAGAGTCCTGGTATTGGACTCTGTCATGGTGCACGACAGTGTGAACACAGCCTAACACTAGTGACTCTGCACTGGAAGAGGAGTAAGCTGGACTATTCTATGTTACATGCCTTTTTCCATAATTAAAAAAGGAAACAACATGAGATGCCACTTGCAAACTGAAATAAGGTCACAGGATATAGGAGCTGAAAAGGAGGACAGCTCCGGGTCTCTAAAGGAAAAGTGCTGGGCTGGCAGCAATGGGTCGCCTAGGTGTTTACCAGGACAAATGATCACGTGGGTCCACAAAGAGATGCATACACAAATGTCCACGGTGGCTTCACTCAGCAGAACTCCTAACTGGAAATAATCCAAATGTCCATCACCCCAGAGAATGAATAAACAAAATGCGGTGAATCCATGCAGTTTAATACTCCTCAGCTATAAAACAAATGAAATGCAGAAATACACAATTTGGACAAATCTCAGAATACTTTGCTGAGCCAAAGCAGTCAGATATAAAAGCATACATACTGTAGGATCCATCTGCATGAAGTTCTAGATGAGGCAAAACGAATCTGTCCTGATAGAGTAGTGATTGCAAGGTTGGGGACAGCGGGGACTGATGGGGAGGACACGGTGGAATCCCCAGGGGGTTGGAGACACCCTGTCTTGATGAGGATGTGAATGACACCCACTTGTGTATGCATTTGCCAAAATCCACCTGCCCATATACTTCAGATCCGTACTTTCCTTATATGAATTTTACCACAATTTTTTTTTTTTGTACTGGGGATCGAACTCACGACCATGAGCTTGCCATGCAGGTGCTTATACTGCTGAGCTAAATCCCAGGCCCAATTTGACCATGATTTAAACATCATACAAGCTTATTCTGTATTCGTACCCTGCCTGGTCTCTTCCCTCCCATCAGAACCCCAGTGAAGGTTCCGGCCCCGCTGGGCATCTCCCCTTCTACCTGTGGACCAACTCTAGCACTTTCCCTGTATGGTGAGCAGCTCCTTCTCCTGAGATCTGTAAGTAACTATTTTTTCAGTGGAAGTCACCTCCTGATCCGCTTTTGGCTTCCCCCTACCTGCATAAAACCAGAAATCCATGGACAGTTTAATAATGGTATGAGAAGAGCGCTTGGCACGCAGTAAGTCCGCAAAGGCCAAGTCTATGTGATAGCAGAATCCCTTCCTGCTTGTCCACGGGGGTTCAGCTGACTGCTAAACTCCAACAGGCAAGGCTGATGCCCATGTTTCACTCCTACACAGCCCCAGCATTGGGGGGCCAGGCACAGAGAAGGCCTTAGCAAAGTCCTGATGAGTAAACGAGGGCGTCTTGGCTTTGCCATTAAATCCTTTCTTTTGCAGATAACAGAATCTGCACTAGGGAAGGGTCATGGCCAACCCCAGAGTCACATGGCCAATGTGAATCACAGCTAAGGTCTCAAGGCTTCTTTTCCCCTAGTAGTCACCCCCACATCTGGGATCAGACTTGGTGGGCCAAGGGGAGCGGCCCAGGTTCCCTGAAGAGTCCCCATTCATCTATGCACTGTAAGAGCTGCGGAGATCTGGGGTTTTCCCTGCCAGGCTGCAGTTCTTTCTCACTCCACTGACATACAGTTTGTAGTAATTAGAGAGTTTCTGTCACCACTCTGCAGCTTTCTGATAGACTCATACAGACCCTGAAACTACTTGGGATTTGGCTAGCCACATCCTCGCCTCTTCCCAGATGGGAGCAGGCTCTCGGGACTTCTCTCAGAAGTCCAGGGGCCAGCAAATGTCCTCCTCTCTGCATGATGTAATTGCAAAGCTGTTTCTAACCCTTCCTGCAGGGATCCCTGGGGGCAGCTTCCCTAAGCTTGGGGGTAGGTGCCTGTCATCACCAAGGCCTGAGCATGGGCCCCTGGGGTGTCTTACACTCTGTCAGCAGCTCTCTGAAGTCTTGGACGCCACTGTTACTCCACAGACCAAAGAGACAGAGATGAATCTCACGGGAGAATCATTTGCAAGTCTGCAGCCTGAAAGGTCCTCCCAGGTGGACCATGCAGACCCCTCCGCCTTTCCCATGGGAGTCTTGGGTATCACCAGTTATGTACTAAGAACTCTAAGTTGGGCTGTGGCCAGGTCTCCGCAAAATAAGCCATTTCATTATTCAGAAGTCCTTGGCTTGAGACAGCAGCAAGGCAAGAGTCTAGGCTTCGGGTCAGACAGAACCATGAGCTGGCCAGCCTGTGCCCTGTGCCCTGGATTGGGTAACATAACTGTGCTGGCCCTCAGCCTTCTTTAGAAAATAAAGATGTTAAGACCTATGATGCAAAGTAAGGCACACAGAGCTCTTACCACCATGCCAGGGACACAGCAGGCCCCAAATAAATGCTAAAATATGAAGAGAATCGGCATTGCTAACACTCCAGCTGTATGCTTCCACTCAGCTAGCCCAGGCTTTTAGCATATAGTGTGTGCGTGAGTGTGTGTGTGTGTGTGCACGCACGTGCGTGCGTGCATATGTGTGTGTGTGTGTGTGTGTGTATTTTGTTATGGAGATGCAATTCTCATATCATCCATTTTTCCCGTTCAAAGTATACAATTCACTGGCTTTTAGCTACTCACAAGGTTGTACAGTCACCACCATTACAGAATTCCAGAACATTTCCTTCAGTGCTCCCACCCCCCCAAGAAACCCAGTGCCAATTAGCAGTCTCTCCCCATTCTTCCCTCCGCCCAGTCCCTGGCAACCGCTAACCTCCCCATCTCTACGGATTTGCCTATTCTGGGTGTTTTGTATGAATAGCCTCATCCAGTCCGTGGCCTTTTGTGTCTGCTTTCTCGCACTTAGCGCAGCGTTTCCAAGGCCCGTGCATGCGCCAGCGCTTCAGTCCCCTTTCTTGGCGGATCCTCTTTTACCGTATGGCTACACCACACTTTATTTATCCATTCGCCAGCTGATGGCTTCTGGGTCCTCTCGCTTTTTAGTTTCGATCCATTATTTTATTCAGCGCTCACAACCTTCACTGTAGGCATAATTTTTTTCACTATAGAGATGGAAACTGAGGCTCAGGGAGGGGAAGGGTCCCCCCTCCAAGTGACCTTAGCTGACTGGACACATCTAGGAGGCGAGGTCGGCCCTCCTAACCTCACGCTCACTAGTGTCTCAGGGCGAGATGAAAAGGACCAGCACTTGGCATCTGCAGGGGGAATCTCCAGGGATGGTACCGATCATCTCAGCTTGGCCTTGGGGTGGAGGAATGAGCAGAATTAAAGTTCCTCGTGCTCTGTAAGCCCAGCAGGGGAGTCACAGCTGTCACCAAGTGGGCCGGCACCAACGTCTGGGGAGAGAACCCACTCCTTCCCACTGACCAGCAGGCCCAGCAATACTGAGATCACACCATGGGACTAAGCATATTCAGGTCGCGTGTTCTACTTTCTTTTCCAAGGCATCGAAGTCCCCTTCACCTCCAAGACATTCTCTGCCCAACCATCCACAGAGCACGGAGCAGAGCCAACAGGAAAGCCACTGCCACTCAGAGCAAAGGAGGGTGGAACAAATGCACAAGGTGAGAGGCATTTCTTCTGTCAAAGACAGCCAGAAGCCTCTCTGAGTAACCTTGGCCATGGCCCCAGAGACTCCACTTCTCATTCCCCGAATAAAACACTTACTGAGCACGGACTTTTACTCAGCCACCAGAAGACTGACCGCACACCCACTGTGCATCAAGCCTGGCAGGAGGGAAGGTTTGCAAAGACAGTACCCCCATAGCCCTGGCACCCCACTCATGACCTCTCCAGCCATCTCCTACTGGATGCCCAGGCACTGCTGAGCACATGCAACTCAATCCAAGGTCCTTTGGGGCTCCTTCCCAGCTGCCCCTCCAGTGTCCACCCAGATGTGACTCATCTTGCTGAGCACCTAGTACAAGATGGCCTGCCCTGGGGACAGTTTGTGGCCTTTACTCCAAAAGCCATGGTATCCCTGGCAGAAGGAACAAACCCATTCCCCCCAAATTTCAGAGACAAGTCACCTGCTTATTTGATTTGCATGAGTAAAAGTGCAGAGAACTAATGACATGCAGCTGGCCTCAGTGCCAGCGCAGGGCACCTTGGCACAAAGGTGCGTGGGAGTGCAGAGGATAAGGTCACACTAACCACATCCGGGCATCAGCTGCTTCGCTGAGTGATTTTGCTTTTAAGCCAAGCTTGACACATCTCCAGCTATCAGACCCACTTAGGCTGCCATGGAGACATCAACAGCAGCATCCCAAAGTGGGTGGAGAACCAAGTGACCTAGACCACCGCCTCGGTACCCTGTGTCCATCTCTGAAGTGCCCAGATCACCCTAGTGAGCAGCCAGGTCCAGCGTGTGTGAATCAAACCTTGCAGGCAAGCAGAAGTGCCTGGGAGCCACACAGCACCAGCCTGACCTGTGGCAGGTGCCCCTCTTGCTGCAGTGCAGGGAGCTTTGCCTCCGGCGCCACACTCATCCAATGCACAGCAACCTCCTGCAGTTCTCAAGGCAGCCACAGCGGCACTGAAGAGAGAATGCAGTTCACAGCTTTGCAGGAAAGACCACATGGCATAGGACAGGGCTCACTTTTCCCTTCTGTTTACCTTTGGCACCTCCTAAGTTCAGGGTCAGGGATCGAAGGTTGGAGATGTACATCTGAGAAGTTCAGGCTCAGCTCTGCTAGTGACATCACTAGCAAGCAAACTCCTGGCTTCCCTGGACTGTGGGTCCTGCTACACATGCGACAGGGAGACTGAACTAAATCTGTGGTTCTCTGACTTCAATGTACACTCAGTTCCCCAAGAAGCTGGCTAAAGTTCCCATCCACGAGCATCGTCCCAGGGGGCTGGAGATTAGGCCAGGAAATCTATCTCTGACCAATGACCTGAGACAGGAAGACCAAGGGTCACACTTTGAGAAGCCCTGGGCTCAAGGATCCACAAGAGCCATCTTTACAGTTCTAAACAGTAAAAGCAACAAAATTCCTTAGCAGGAGAGGACAAAGCCCAAGGAAGACCTGAGAAAGTTTTTAATTGGTGCCAAAAATTCATGCAGGACTTTGCACAATGAGGATATTAAACTGTCTCTCTTTCTGGCCAGCACTCAGCACCTCCTGGGCTCCACATTGGCTGCCCGCAGCCTTGAGCCAGCACAACAGATCCAACAGCAGCCAACATGCTGCCTTCTTCGCTGCTTCTCCTGATGTGAAATGCTGGGACTGGTCCCAGTGCTCTGGAAGGACCTTTCCCCCTGACCTGGATTTAGGAATTCCCTAAACAAACTGCTTTCATAGCATGCATACCTTTCTTCAGCCCATTGTTGGTTCCTATTCCCAAATAATCAAACCATTACAAAAAGTCCAGCGGCAGGTTTCCTTCAGTGAGGAAACTCAGGCTCAGATCACCCGGGGGTGTGGGGTCCAGGGAGCTTTGCTGGTGGTGGGAGGCATGGATATGAGCCCACCCCCGGTCTGCCCTGGTCAGTGCCTGCAGAACACACCTTCAGCCAAGGACCGGAAGTAGGGCTGGGAAAACCCAGGGCAGCTTGGCTCACGAGTGCCTGTGCTGGGAGGATCCTCTGAAGGGTCTCCTCCATCTAAGAGTTCGCTACACTGGAAGGTGCTGCACCCTAGAAGGGGGAGATCCCGGGGAAAGCCCTGCCCATGCAGTTGTGTAGCTCTCATTCTTTTGGGCCATGCTGAACGCCAAGCATTTGTGGGTGTTTCCGGAATTCCTAATCTCTTCAGCCCACATTTTTCCATAGTAGAAGCTGGAAACTTTCTTTCTCAGCCTCTTTTCTCAGGTGGTCTGGTTTCCCACAGCCAGACTGTGCCCCAGTTTGTGGCTGGAAGAGGTGATTAGGCAAATCTCCAGCGCGGGTGTAGCTGCTCCATTCTGCTCTATGCTCTGACTGTCTGCAAATTCTGCAAACCTACAGGCAACTTTTAACCAGTTCTTTGTTACTTAAACTTGGGAGACAGCCATGCTGCCCACTGTACCAAGGCACCTGGATACAGACAAGTGATTCCCTGGACTCAGCCAGAGAGTGAAGGATCAACTAGAGCAGGCTCTAAAATGACTGAGTTTTTGAAGATTGTTGGGTCGTGACTCTAAGAAAAAGCCAGACAGCTATGGGAGTGACCTGTGCCCAGAGAGGGCTGGGACCACCCCACATTCAAAGGCTTCTCCTTGTCCTAATGTGACAATGACCTGTCCACATCTCAGCCTGGCTGGGAATCCTGGGCAGGGGACAGTGGAGAGGAAATGTGACTTTGTCCTGTCTTTTTAATTCACTACTCCATTTGGAGGAAATGAACCAAGTAAGTGAACCATGAAGGGAAGGCGGTAGCTCTGGTGGCCTTTTGTTCCCAACCAGCAGAGGGGATGCAAATGAACCCTGGGCTGCGCTGGTCCCTGCCCCCAACCTCTCTGACGTCAAACACATTAGAGGGATTCAGCCAGCTCTGGCTTCATAAATAACCCCATGGGGACAATGTATCTCCCCCAAGAAAATCAGGACAAAAATCTCAGGCAGGGATGTTCATTTCTAGGCTGGGACAGGCTCTGTGGGAATGAAAAGCCAACAATAATTAGAAAATGTTCTTCACTTTTCTCAGAAGAGGGTGGCACAGAGGTGCCCAGAGCCGAGCTAATGGGGTGACGGATCCTGCATGTCTTTGATTCCGGGCTCCCGGGTTCCTTCCTGGCAACTGCAGACACACAAATGAAGGGTCTGATTTTCTAATTTTCAGAAAATACAGGGCAAGAACTTTCTGGGTGGAAATGAGGTTGAGGAAAAAAAAGGACAAGAAAAGCAGTGAATTATGAAGAGACACAGACATTTGTTGTCATTTTTAGTTCTCTTTGTGATATAGAGATTTCTTCCCCAGCATCATGAAATTAGGATGTTTCAAACAATCAAGAAGAGGAAAAAGAAAAAAATGAAAAAAAGAAAAAGAATAGGAACTGTTTGCCCACCAGGAAAAACCATTCACACTGCACTCTCTAAATACTGGAAAGGAGAGAAAATTAAGTAGCTGCCACAACTCCCAGCCAGAGCCAGGGTTTATGTTCAGGGAGCCGGGGCCAAGCCAGTGTTTTATGAATGGGTGGGTGAAAGAATGGTCACAGAAAGAGTACTGCCACCCTCCAGCCTGCATTCAGCACCGGCCTCCTGTCTCTCCAAAGACCTCAGGCCACTCATTCACTTAACAGCTATTAACTGAGCACCTACTATACGTGTCCGGTCTTCGGGGCTGCATAGAGGGAGGTGAAGAGATTTTTCTGATTCAGGAGTCCCTGCCATTCTGGAGTTTCCATTCTAGTGCAGGAAACAGATTGTAGACAAGACCCATAAGTAAAATATACATAGCACCATGGGTTTTGGAGAAAGAATAGAGCAGGGATGAGGGTAGGAGGCAGTAGGAGAGGGTGGAAGCCTCCAATTACACATCAGCCTGCTGCCTGGAATAAGCTAAAACTGGGCGATGCCCCAGGATTCAATGTCCCCTCCTCCAGGAAGCCTCGGCTGGCCACGCTGCCTCCTTCTCAGTGTCAGCCACTTCTCAGGGCCTTCCCAGAGCTTCTCCCGCAGAACTAGTGTACCTCAGGGGTAGAGAGAGAATTCTTTATTTTTCTTGTGCACCCTGGAACGCTGGCAGCATCCTGGCCTCCACACAGTAGATGCCAGTAGAACAGCCCCTGGCACCCACTTGAGACAAGTAAATCTGCCCTCAGACTTTGCCAAATGTCCCCCAAAAGAGGGGCAAAATCACCCCCAGGCTGACAACCACTGGCCCATCCCTGGCTGTTTAAGGCTCGGTTACTGCTCAGGAAGCCCAGTATCACCTGGGCACTTGTTAGAAATTCAGAGTCCTGGGCCCTCTGTCCAGCCCAAGACCGGACAGTGGTTGGCACACACCAGTGGTAGCCTGGAGGGGCCCCGCTCTGCACCGCTTGTGACTCCTGGATCAGAATCACTGCAGGGCTTCTTCAGCAACACTGGGTCCTCCCCACATCCACCTAAGCAGAGTGTGATGGGGTGAAGTCACGGCACCTCGATTTGTAAGCCAGATTCTGACGTGAGTCTGATGTGCAGGGACATAGGTGATCCCCTGCTTTAGACCAGCAGTTCTCAAAGTGTGGTTTCTGGAGTGGGGCAGCAGAGGCAGAGCTAACACCCATTAGAAATGCAAATTACCAGCCCCCTCTTCCTGAAGCTGAAAGTAGAGGGCGGGGCCCAGTGATCAGTGTTCAGCAGGCTTCCAGGTGCTTCAGAGACTCCCTGAGGTTTGAGACTCCACCGCTTTGGCTTTCGGTGAAGGAGGAGAGACACAAATGCTTCAGGAGCTGGGCAGGCCGGCTGGCGGGGCTGGTAGAGATGAAACATGTCTTGTGCAGGAGAGGTGGCAGTAGTATATGACACAGTGTCTAAATTCTTGCCTAAAGAGATTAGAAGAGAGGAAGGCTGGAAAGAAGGGATGGAAGAAGGGCCAGAGGGAGGAAAATCGGCAGTAGCTGGATGCAACACCTGCACAGGCCAGACCCACTAGGGGCCTCCCGTTCGCCCCCCCCACCTTGCAAGAGATGCCATTTCCTATGACCATTACCTTTTTAAGAATACTTGCATGACTCCTCAAGTCAATAGTAATCTTTCTAAGGCCAGGCATATAGTTCTGCAGAGCCTCTATTGGACTGGTGGTACCCAGGAAGAGTTAGCTGGTTTTTCATTATTTCTCATTGCACTAACCCAGTGATGGTGAATCTTTTGGAGCTTTCAATGGAAACAGGGCGTGCCATGCGTGTCACAGTTTGTCACCACTGCACTAAATGATTTCCAAACAGACACACAAATGCTCCATGGGTAGTTTCAGCAGAGAGAGGTCAGACTTTGGAAGACAAGGTTCTCAGGGCCTCGGGGCTGTTACTCAAATGTGGGAGGTCCGGGTGAGAGCAAGGTTCCTCTGCCTCAATACTGTGCAGATGTGGGGCCACATCTTTGTCATGAGGGGATCATCTTGTTTGTTTTAAGATGCTTAGGGACACCACTGACCTCTACCTACTAGACGCTAATAGCATCCTGTTCAGTAGGACAATCAGAGAGGTTTCCAGATCTTACCAGAGTCCCTCAGGACACCAAACTGCCTCTTGTTGCGAACCACTGGATTCAAGGGAGGACAGAGGGAAATTAACACTGAGAGGAGAGGACCTGCCTCAGTCCACTCTCATGAGGTACGTGTGCTCCAGACCCGTCCTTGACCTGGCTGCACTCTCTCAGGTTTCCGGGGTGATACCAATAATCCCACCTCCCTCACTTTCTCTTTCACATGTGTTACTTCCAATAAACCTGCTGCTCTCCCAAGTCCGGGCCCCTGTGCGCTTCTAAGATGAGGGAGTCAGTAACCCGGAGGTGACAGGGGCTGAAGTTCTCTGTGCCACCCGCAGTCCTTTGGGTCTCTTCAAAACGGCCGCGCGCTACGGTTTAGACCTAAAATGGCCCCCAAAGCTTCATATGTTTGGAAGGTGACCGGATTATGGAGGTGGCACAGCTGGCTTGCTGTTAGGAAGTAGGGTCTGGTAGGAAGAACTAGGTCACCATAGGTGTGACCTAGAGGGACACCTTTTCCTGTTTGGCTCCTCTGTTGATCTCTCTGCTTCCTGGTTTCCATGAGGTGCACAGCTTTTCCTTCCCTTCCGCCACCAGCTTCTGCCTGGATTTGGCTGACCATGTGGGCACTGAAACTTATAAACTGTGAGCCAAAATAAAACTTTCCTCCTTTAAATTGTAGGCACTGGGTATTGTGTCCTAGCAATGAGGAAAGTGACCAAGGTACCATACAGTCTAGAACCACTGAGCGATCCTAACCGGATGGAAGATCCTCACCAAATCACTCAGAAGAGGGCAAGCTTCTCAAGTTAGGGTAGAGGGGAACAGTGGATACACCCCAGGCAGGGCTTCTGCCCTGAAAACAGGTCTCCTCTCTGTCTTCACAGTTTCCCAGCATTCCCAAGCAATAGAAGAAACGCCTTGTTCAGAAATGTTTACCAAGAACATAAATCTTTGAAAAATCCCCCTTTGTCCAAGTCTGTGATAAATGTTCTCTGTTTGGGAGGGTCTCTTGGGTCTCCATATGGCTTCTGTTCTGTATACTGCTCAGAGAACAGAATTTGAGAGACAGACCACAGACTCCTTTTAAATACATAACAGCTCACAGTTACAAACTGATGGCAGTCAGCTTCGTGCCCTTAGCACACGCCTATTCTGTGCTACGGGTTTTCAAAAATAAGAACTTTATGACGATGTCACAGCAGGGGAGATGATGCATGCAGTCTGAATTCCTGCGACAAACTCACCTTCACCTTGCTGGGTGAGCAGTTACAGACTGCTTTTTAAGGAAGCGTCCTCAGCGTGGAAGACACGGAAGGAGGCCCTTCTTCCTGGTTTATAAAGAAGATGAGACAGGAAGTGATAGAGGCAGGTGGGGACCAAGGAGGAGGAACAGGAGGCATGAAGGAAGGATCCGGCCCTTTCTCCAGGCATGCTCTGTGGAAGGACGATGGCCAGGCCTTTGTCAAGGCCACCAGATTGTCCAGAGGAAGAGCACTAGGGTGAAGTAATTTCGGAGGTCAGCTTGTGACTTTAGGCCTCAGCTTCTTCCTCTCATAATGGGGCCTCTATTCCTCCTCTGCCACTTTATACTACTAGTCCTTATGAGAATCTCATGGTGTCCTCCATCATTAGGGTGTCCACATGGTGACAGCACCATATGAGAGGAAGGGAACAAAGAATGGTGCTCCAACTCCACAGGAGCTTCCGTGGAGGGCGGCTGAGAGTCTCAGAATGTCACCTTGCTGAGAAGCAACGTCTCTGTAGATGTAACTAGTCAACCTAGGTCTAACCCTTGAGTAGCTCTGGGCCCAGTGTCCATCACCATAGCTCTCATATGTCTGTTGTCTTCCCTTTCTGCTTCAGGAAAGGGAAACAAAATGGCACCTCGTGGGACTCTGACAGATGCCTGGAAGCACTGACAGGGTCCCCTCCAAATGGGCACATAAGTTTCCAGGGTCCCAAGGATTTCACAGATGGAATTAGAGGGACAGAGCCTGCTTCATTTCACTTTCAAACATAGGGAAAAGGAGCAAGGCCCCTCAAGCAAAGGCATCGAGCTAAAGAGCTAGAAGAGGTACCTGTCACATGTCAGACAGTTGGGAAGGGTTGACAGTCTCAGGACAGAGGGCGACCACTGTGCCAATGAGCCAATAACAGACTAACTCGGGGATAGAGAGGAGCTTCAGAGAGGCAGTGTTGGGTCCCCATGGATAGGCTGGAGTGAATGGGCTACACGTGAATATTTTTATTCAGTACTGTTCTATTCACAAGAAAGGAAATGACAGAGGAGGTTGTTGAGTTTCTTGGAGACTTTGATCCTTGATACCCTAACCCCTAGCCTCATTTTTCCTTTTTGTTGACTAAGGAATTTATTCCAAGGTGCAGACAGGTCTCTCTGGGGCCACAAAAGCATTTGGAAGCATCATCAGAATCTGCGCCCCTCCCCCTTATCCTCTGACCTGAGTATCAGTCACATCAAAGTTCATCCCTGTGACTGGAGCTTTAAGGATTTTCATTTTCAAAAGGGAGATGTAGAGGATGGATTTAAGGTGTTGAGTGTAGAGAGTCAGGATTTAGTTCTGGTCTGGCTTCAAGGAGCAATTTGGTCACTGAGAGTTGCATAGAACAGCTTCTAACCTGGAAGTACAATCTCTTTTCATTCACTTACCCTTTTTTTTGTTTGTTTTGATTTTTTTTTTGATGACTAATCTGCATATAACAGCGGAAGCTGGACTGCAGCAGGCGTTTATCTGGATCAATATAAGAACACAGCGTTTTGAAGATTTCCAGCGGGAATCTTTCCATACGGGAGGCAGCGTTCCCAGTGGGATGCCCCTGCCTATTTTCTCTGTTTGTTCCGGAATAATTACAACCTGAAGAGAAGTCTGCCTGGGGTTAAAGTCGGATGTTTGGTTCAGATAAAACACAGCCAGACTGATTGGGGACAGCAATTCACCCAGTGTCCCCACATGGTAGATTAGGTGTAATCAGAGGAGTGAAGCTAAGGGAATCGCATTTCCTCACCTTCCATGTGCTGGGGAAGAGAAGTGGGGGAAAGTGGTCGTGGGTGGGAAGGGAACCCACCCATGCTCGCCCACCCTTTAGTTTGCTCAGTGGGTGACTCCAAGCGTTGGAAAGGCCAGGCCTTTGAGGGTGGCTGAGGAGGGAGCCCTCCGAGGAGGATCTGATGGACATCTCTGCAAGCTTCCCTTCCCTCCTCTGTCGCAGGGAAGCCACAGCTGGCAGAGGCAGCAAATGCCCATGGTGGGTGAGCAGTGTTTCTCCAAAATTCATGCCCCCTGGGATCTCAGAATGGGCCCTTATTTGGGAGAAGGACCTTTGCAGATGTAGATAAGAATCTTGATATGAAACCTTCCTGCGTTGAGGGTGGGCCTTAGATCCAATGGCCTAGCAGGTGCAGAGGGTCACAGTGAGACCATGTCAGGATGGCAAGTGAGGCAGAGGAAGAGGGGACCAGACCCTGGGAGCAGCTGGTAACTCAGAGGCTAGAAAAGGCCAAAGCTGGAAGAAGATCTGTCTCAGCGCCTCAGAAGGCCACCAGCTTTGCTGACACTCAGATTGTGTCCTTCTGCCTTCTGGAACTGACAGCGAATAAACTTCCATGGTCTGAAGCCATTTGGTTGGTGGTGATTTGTTCCAGCAGCCCCAGGAAAATGGAGCATGATTACATAAGCAGAAATGAGAACAATTATATACCCACTCTGCAAACCCCAAACCTGTAGGTTTCTCTTTCCACAAAGCTTTTCCTACTGTGGCCCCCAAACTGCCAATGGAAAAATGAAACTTCCAGAAACTTGGTGGCTTCAACCTTTGGTAGCAAGAGGCTGGCTTTTTCCCATGCAAGGTGGTCACCAGCTGTCAGACAACTAGGATGCATGGAGCTGCAGTGGCCAGAGTCAGTCACCAACCTTCGGCTCCCAGGCCTGACCCAACCCTAACCAGCATGTGAAGGTTGACTCTGGGGACACTGGGCTTCTTGACAGCAAAAACAAATGTAGAGCACTTAAATAATTCATTGTGATGGGGGAATGAAATCATTACATAACTTATTCATCAATCGCTCTATTGGCAGAGTCAATAAATGTCATCCCTTTGATGCCGACGATTCTGTGAGATGAAAAGGATGCCTAGTAAACAATGATAACACATGCTCCCTGCAGTCATGCTGATTTAAAAAGGTGGCCGCTGGCCAGATTTAGAGATCACTAGGAGATGACAAAGAGAGCGATCAGTTCTATCTGCTCGGGTCCCCACTCATTACAACACCGCTGCCCAAAGGCACTGACGCTGGATGCTGGTGGCATGAGGCGGAGGGTGTGTCACAGCTCTGGGACCAGTACCTGTGTCCCCAGAGTCCCTCTGCCAGCCCAGGGGAGGAAACCAGGGCAACAGGCAGCCCCTAAAGCTTTGCAAAGGACACAGACCAGTCCTGTGCCCAGACAAAGGGACAGTTCGGGCTGGGGATTCTCAACACTGGCTGACTGCATGTGAGTCACCTATGGGGTCTGGTAACAATGCAGGTTCCTGGGCCCCCAAGCAGGGCAGATCTGGGCTGTGGTCAGAATGCGGACTTGTGCTTAGACTCAGAACTCAGCAGCTGGTGTTGAAGACGTTTACCAGAGGATTCTGATGCACACACCAGGGCTGGAATCACTGATTTCTTTTTTCATTTAAGCAAAAGGCTGATCAAACTGATAGCAAGACAGTTGCCCCAGCAACCACCACCCTACTTCCTAGCTCCACGAATCTGACTATGCTAGGTACCTCGTATCAGGGGCATTACACAGTATTTGTCTTTTTGGTGACTGATTTCGCTTAAAGTTCCCAAGACTCATCCATGTCGTAGCATATGTCAGGATTCCTTCCTTTTTGAGACTGAATGATATTCCAGGGTATGAACCGGTCACCTTTTGATTGTCCATTCTTTTGTTGGTGGACACTTGACTTCCTTCTTTCCTTCTGCGATTAAAATAATGCTGATGCAAGCAAAGATCTTGCCTTACAGACTTTTGAGCACTGTATAAACCTGGATGTGGAACTGCTGGGTGTGACTGGCAACGCAACTCCAGGCTTACTGTTTCGGGCACCAATCAGAGGGTGTTCCGTGAGGGCTGTACCTTTTCTCATTCCTACCAAGAACATGCAAGGGTTCCAGCCCCTCAGCCCCAGCCCCACCCACTCCTGTCACCTTCGGATTTTTGGTAGGAGGCGACCTAGTGAGTATGACTCATTTTCTCCTAAGAAGAGAACGTGAAATACATTGGTCTCCTTTGACCTTGCCAAGGAATATCAAACTCTACTCAGAAAGACAGATTTTGGGAAAACAATCTGAAGACTGTGTCCGGTAGAGGATCAAGGGGAAGGGGACGAGTGGTAAACAAGAGCGAGTGCTTCTGCACTCAGTGGGCTCCTCCATCTCTGACCTGTCTGTGTCTTCCTCACTGGTCCTTTCATCACATGCAAACAGGAAGAGGAAGGGTGCCTGCGTCCTTTTAAATGTATCTCTAAGTGTTGGTGACAATGGGCGGGAAGCACCAGCCTAGGGCCTGGCGCTCGCTAGGTGCTCAGTAAATAGCATCACCCATAGAGAAATGAAGGGTGGAAGAGTGAGGGACAGGTGCCACTCGTGAAAAGCCCATTCCTTCTCCCCAGGGCTTTCATTCTCACATGCACAGATGCACCCCCCATGAAAAGAAAGAGAGCAGGGCCGGTATTGGTCAGATGGGTAAATGGAGCTCATGATGAGAACCGGAAATAAACTTACACAGCCGTGTAAGAACCCAGATGCCCGTGAAATCGAGGGAAAGTGCTCCCACGAACAGGGCTGGGATGTGGGGTGCCATCTCTGGTCCAGTCCTGAGGACAACAGCCGTACAGTCATCCAAACATGCCCCGAACGGAGGAGACAAGTTCTTAGGTGATATCCAAAGAGCACAGGCCCCAGTGGTGTCAGCAGCCCATGAGCCCGACAGGACACTTGGTCCCAAATGCCCTGTGTGAACCTCAGTAACTGGGTCATCACTTGAAGAATGTGGCTGCTGTCCAGCTACGGCCTGCACCCAGGGGAGAGGAGAGAAGGATACGGATGGAGCTGTCCCCCCACCTGGGAGCCTTCTCTCTCTCCCTCCCCACCTCAAGTACCCATACACACCTGTAAGACCTACACACCTGTAAGAGTTGCAGATGGAGAAACTGAGGCCCTGTAGAGGTAAGAAGAATTCCTCACAGTCATCCCTTCTGAGAAGCACTCGGCTGCCCACTGCCTCAGTTTCCCCACTTACAAATGGAGAGAACAAACTCATCTCCTTATAGAATATTTGAGACATTTAAATGAGATCTACTAAGTCAGCTCAGTGCTCCATGGGTCCCCCTTCCTTCCTGTCTTCTGTCCTTGTCACCTATGATGGCATTCTATGGCTTCAGAGGCACCTGTGGTGGTATGGAAGATGCAGCTGTCACCACTCACTGCCTTTTGCATTTGTAAAACTGCACAGAGGACTTCACTGGCCTGGCCACTGGGCACCCCTAAGTGATCCCCAGTAAAGCACAGTCACCGACCTCTGTCTGGGGCCTGCTGGGTCGCAGTTTTCTAGTTGATACGGTTTCTGCACTTCAACTGCCAATCACCCAACCCTGTCCATGAGGGGGCGGTAAAGAGCAAGGCCCTGCAGACGCCATGCCTAGGTTCGAACCCTGGTTGCTGCTTCTCCACTGTGTGATGCCAGTGGGTTGCAGTATTCATCTGAAAGCGTGTTAAGTTTGCACACCTGTGCGTGGGTGAGCACAAGTGTGTCTATAGGGGCACCTGTCTTACAGGGTAGAAGAAGCAATAGTGTGTGTGTTGAGCATCCTGCACGCCACAAGCAGCCCACACCTGTGGTTATCTGTCGGCCCAGTAGCGCCCCAGCACCCCCAGAGCAGTCGGTTGGTTGCACCAGCCAGGGAGGACCAGGATCTATGTCCAGGCCACAGCAGCAGTGACTTGTGGAGCCCTGGATTTGCCTGCAGACTTCTCTTCCTATCCTTTGCCCCATTCAGGCAGCTGCTAATCGCATTATCAAGATTATCTCCCAGTAGTCGGGAGCCGCTGCCCTGGGACTTGGGTTTAATTCCATTTTAATAACAGGTTCTTAAACATATTTGAAAACAAAATTATGATGCCCTTTTATCCCTTCAGTGGAGGAAGAGAAAAAAAAACTAATGTACAGTAATGCGCTGGGCTTTGTCTTACCTATTGTTCTGTGGGTTGGATTTTCTGCTCTTTTTTCCCCTCCCTTTTCTGTAAAGACTGTTTGGTTTTGAAGATCCTTGTGAGCTGGGAGTCAGGGGTTTTCTATTTGGTAGGATTTCCTTGGCAACAAAGGAAACAACTGGTCTCCCCAGGGCCGGGACCTGCCTCATCCAAAAGCTGTCCCGGGCTGCACAGCCCACTGGGGTCATGCAATGTAATGGAGCAAGCTCGCTCCGAGGTGATAGGTCCAATTTGGGCATAGATGCTGGAATGCTTTTTTTATTCTGTGTTTATGGAAAACATAAAATTTTACTTTCCCAGGCAGGAGCAAAATGGAGGTTGACTTTCTAGAAGTTTACTATGTCTTTCGTTTCCGCTGATTATATAGCACACAACATAAAGTTAGCTGTGTGGCACTAAGAGCTGGAAGGGAACCTACTACACCGGAAGGCGAGCAGAGAGGCCAGGTAACTGCTGGTTCCCACCCTCTTACCTTCCTTATATTGTCCCTCATAATGCTCCCTTATAAAACCCAAATGTCCTGGGTTTCACTACAGCATCTCTCCTTGGTGACCTGCAGAGCTTCTGCCTAGAATTCAGCCACTAGCAATACATACCTTTGATTGATTCTGCTTTATCCTGACAGCCTCTTAATACTCCACACCCAAGCAGGTAAAAGCGGGGGCTCTTGACAGTCTCTTACACCTTCCTGTATGAACCAGGATAACCTCCTCCTGCCGAGTGCATTGAAGCAGTGGGCAGTGTCCTCGCCTGGTAGCGATGGCCTGGGGCTTCCTATGCAGGGATATGGGCTGGAAGGAGGGAATGTGGGGACACAGAGAACTCATCTGTGGACAACTGCCCAAGTGAATTGTTTTTATCTGCAGTACTGGGGATGGAACCTATTTGTTAAGCCAGTGCCCTACCAGTGAACTACACCCCAGACGCTGAGTGTCCCTCTAATGAAGATTCTAATCTTGCTCAGGACAAGGCTTAGAGAGCTGAATCCCTGCCTCAATGCACATATCTTTTCTAAATGCACAATTTGCATTAGATCATCTAATAACTCTGACCTGGACTGGTTATAAGCATGGATGACAGCTGACATTTAGTGGGGCTCTCTGGGACCCTGGCACAGGGTGCAGACTCGTATACACATTTCCCATAATCCTCCCTCCTGCAGAGAAGTAAGTCTGCTCCCCTTCTGGGAGCAGAAGAACCAGAGGCTCAGAGACATGATGATTGAAATACCAGCTCAGGTACATCTAATGCTTATTGTGTTTTGGGCACTGTTTCTATACAACCTCAGATCTTCACAGTCATGACCTTCAGTGAGGCACAGAGAATTTTAAAAGCCACCCAAGGTCACAGAACTAAGTGGCAGGATGCATTCTAGCCCTGCTGGGTTTTTACATCCTGACAGCTACTTTTAAAAATCCCTCCTCACCATTCCAGGGGCATCTCACATGCTCTGCACACAGAGACCCATGATCTTTTTTTTTTTTTTTCCTGTACTGGGGATTGAATCCAGGGCCTCATGCAATCCAGGCAAATGCTCTACCACAGAGCTACATCCCCAGCCTTCGGGCCCATGGTGAGGCTGTTCTGTCCAAAGACTAGCTTATTTCCTCCTCACAATTCAGGTAGATGGAGGGAAACTCCATCAAGGGAAGCATATTCTGGGCCTTGTGACAACTGTCTCCTCACACACTGGCCTGTGGCTGCCATGGCACAGCATGGAACAGGCTAGACCCAGCCTGAGGACTCCAGCACCAGATGAATATCCTCTACCCACTGCCCTCAAACTCCAGCCTTGGTCTCACCAGGCCCACAATCCAGCTTCGTCTCAGGCTGATTTCACCAATGAGGGCTCAGGGGAGCAGAGGGAGGCTTGTTCATTGGATGTGTTTCTACTGGGGGCTGAGCAGGCTGAACAGGCACCAGGCTGTGCTTTGGGGTGGGGGACAGGGGCGTCTGCGTGGGGACCAAGAGAGACTCTATCCCTGCCACAAGAGGCTTCACTCAGGTCCAGTCCTGAGCCCATGACAAGGTGCAAAGCTCCATCTTCACATGGGGACCCCAGACCCCACCTTTGGGAGTGCATGTGGTCATAGGGAGACCCTGAAACCAAGGTGACAATTCACACTTCTCTCAGAGGGACAAAGTGGGACCCTATTGTTCCCAAAGTGTGGACTCTGGACTGAGAAATCAGCTGAGAGCATAAGGGAAATGCAGATTCTCAGGCTCTGCCCCAGACCCCAGTCGGAGGCACTGGGGTAGGGTCCAGCAGTCTGCATCTGAACACAGCAGCCTAGCACCCTGGGCTCTAAAGCAGAACTGAGCCAGTGACTTCATTCTCTTTCTATCACCAGATCATCCTGCCTGCTCAGGGAATCTCTCCCACTTGCAAAGTACAACAGCACCAGGTGGGCATGGTGACCTACATCTGTAATCCCAGCACTCAGAGGGCTGAGGCAGGATCATCACCATGAGTTTTGAGACCATCCTGGGTCACCATAGTGAATTCAAGCCCAGCCTGAACTACATCACGAGAACTTGTCTCAACAAACCAAAACCAAACAAATAAAACAACTGCACTACTTTGCACAATTTTGAGGATGAATTGAGACATGCAGAGTATTAATCTGGCAGGCAGGTTTTTAATACTGAGTGCCAATTGCTGGTATCTTGAGACTTCCAAGCTCTGCTGCCTGCAATTTTCAGCTACCATCTTTCTCTGGGCCAAGCTGGCCAAGCCTCGGAGCTACCAGGGACCAAGGTCCCAGCTCGGTGACTTTCAATCCTGGAATCAGGAAGGTCCCAGGCAACACGGAAGGAGTTGGTCAGATTACTCTGGGCGAGCAGCCCCCTTCCCGCCCCCAGCCCCTTGGCCACAGGAAGCAAACGAAGTTAAATTCTTTGATAAATGCAGTAGTGTAAGAGTTACTGGAAAACAGCGCTCTGCCACAGCCACCCAAATGTCACCATTTCCCCATCAGCAGAGAAGTAAATTGTTCTAATCTGTATCTGTCGCTGCAGCTAAACCCACTTATGATGAAGCATTATCCAGGCCCTCACCGCAGAAGGCATTTCTGATATCCGTCCAGTGATTTAAACTGCCTCTCCTAAGCTCAAACAAACAAAAACCTATAAAGAGGGATTTCACTAATTCACTCTAATGACTGGGAGACCCGTCCAAATTCACTACATTATCACACAGATGAGAAAAATAATTAAAAAAAATGCAGGAGGTGGTAGACATATAAATTCATTTTATTGAACCAGCGAAGTACTCTACTCAGCAAGTTACAGTTTAACTCAGTGCCACCAGGACTTGGCTGTGGTGTAGACAGTCTTAGGGAAAGAGCCCAGCAGGAGCCCAGGGTAGGGTCCTGAAGTCCCCTCCCCTTCCAGCCTGCTGAGCTCTGATGAGTGTTCTAAGTGTAGGCCCTGGGGCAACAGCAGTGGTACCTAAGTATCTGGAGGAATACAGATACTTAGGTACCACTGCTAAGTATGTCAGGAATGTCAGACCCTTCCAGGACCTGCTGAGACAGGAACTTGGGGGTGGGGGGGCAGGCCCAGCAGCTTCTGTGACAGTTCCACCAGGTGGCTCTAGCTGACTCAAACTGGAGTCACCTGCCCTGTTCTTTTCACCAAAGGCAAGGCTACTTCTGGATTCCCTGACTGCTTTCATGATGGATTCCAGTCAGGCTCAGGGTGAGACGGTGTCCTCTGGGAGCTTGTGCACCCCCAGACAGTGCTGGCAGTCACAGAGAGGGACAGCTCTTCTTCCAGCCCTGTGTCACCCTGGGGAGCAGGCAGCAGGCAGCAGGCAGCAGGCAGCAGGCAGCAGGCAGCAGGCAG